>JAVTVY010015242.1:0-67073 GCA_036873755.1 Hanleya hanleyi | reverse complement strand
CTCTGCTTGTGTCTTCTCTATGGAAGCCCCAGTGAGATATGTGCCGGTGTTTGTCATCCCGGTTTAAATTTAATGAATCAGGGTCTGAAATAAAAGTCGGACATCGGACAAGCCTTGACCTTGTTTGGTTAAATGCTCGCTGTGAAGCATTATGTCTGATCAAATTCGGGGATCATTTTGGATATGTTTATTCAGACCCTGGCTAATTGATCATTGGCAATGCGGTAACATTAGCAACGCTAATATATATATAATATATCAGTCCAAGATAACAGATCTTGGACTGACAGGACGTACAGACTACTACTCTCAGGGTGTTAACCGGCAGGTAAGCCTGTCCATTGTACTGGCTGATATCTATGTAGCTGAAATTACCACAACTGGTGTCTAGAAGTTTAATTAATCAGTTCAAATTGGTCCATTGTAGACAAATTTGATCTGGTTGGCTATCCGGGCTTAAGTTTGCCTTTTGCTGTCGGGCATCTTGTAATTTGTATTTGGAGAAAATTTGCGTGTGAAAATCTTCATTTCCGAGTCCTGACAAACTTGTTGGCTTTCTTTTACGATTGGGTCGATATAAGCTGGAAGTGTGTTACATTATAGAAGGGATTTTGTGGAATTTTGAACTTCCAACGAAATTCTGGGATAATTTTTCCTCGTCAGCATGAACACGTTTTTTGGGAGTTCAACAGCTGTTCAATGGCGGATTTTCCGAATGAAAGTGCGTAGACTTTCATTAGTTGTTAACTAATGATTATTCAGCAATAGTTCTCGAGCTCTGTGCAGTATATGGTATGGCTTGGCAGTGATTGTTCCGTGAATTGAGCCAAAAACAGTCTGTGAGTTGTGACGAAAATTGGACCCTTGATAGTCTTCTCTTTCGTCAGGTCGGGTTTATTTGCCATTATTCGTCTTGGGACAATTTATCGCGAGTGAAGCGGGGTTATCTTGAACTACCCCAGTTTACAATTTGGTTTGAGTTCGCGTTCCTTTTGAAAATTTTGCGAGTTTACTGACACGTTGTTGTTGTTCATTTGGAACAACAACGACAGTAACTTGAAGGGTAACATTAATTATTTTGTATTTTATTTGGCTTGGTTTGTTTCTAGTTTCTGGACTTCGCCAACAACGCGTTGACTGCGGTAATCCGTGATGCACTTGTTTTGAAGGGTCTTGTTCTTTTTCATTTTTCCTGATGGGTTTGAGTTGAATAAGCACACTAGAACGCATTGACTGCGGTAACGCGTGTGCATTCAGCTCCTAAGTGTTTCATTCTTTCATTTGTTTCGTTGAGTTTCTGGAATGGAAACTCACTGAGTGTGAGTAGTTGACACTACTACTTATTTCTGTTTTATACAGAAAACAGAAGTTATTGTACATCACAGCCATTGCTGTCAAGTTGGTTGGCCGGTAAGTTTTGAGCTGCGCATTTCATTTTTTCTGCAGCTTGGTTGGAATTTATTGTAGCTAGATTTGTACCATTGGAGGCGAGTCTGGTTGATAGTATTTTGACAAATGAAGTAAGGCAGGTAAATTTATTTCATGGCAGCCATTTTGGAAGTGAGTATTGCAGTTTATTGAATATTTTCATTTGCATTTTGTGGAGTCTCGCAATTCACACCATGGCAGAACTGGTACCAGTAGACGTATCGACGGCACATACTGAACAAGTCCAGGAGAATTCATTGATGGAGAATTCTCTTATTAGTGGGGTAGATGGTTCCAGTTGTCCGGAGTATGTTTCAGAATTAATTGAAAAACATGTAGCGAACTGAGATGGAAAATCACATACAAAATTTAAGGGGGGGAAGGGAATCTGTTGTTCAGTGTCTCTCAGAGCTTGCGAGAATGTGCTAACAAGATCGGTCAGCTGGTATCTAACGAGGGTGAATGTGTTACCAGAATCGGTGAGCTAGTATCTAACCAGAAGAAGCTCCACGGGACATTGACACAATGTGTTGATACGGTTTGTAAATTGGAGAACTGGGTGGGAACGGAATCGACAGGGATGAGACTAGATTAGGGGCAGGGGTAATCAACTTGAATGATTATGACAATGATGCAGGACCAGGGGACTAGTCCAATGGTTAGAGGGGTGGGGGCTCATGCTAGTTCAGTGCAGTCTGGTGGTGGTGCGGTTAGGCTGTCAACGGGTACATGTAATGTTGAGCAGGAAAATTTGTCTGTGGTCAATCTTGTGCAAACGCCGGGGTTGAGGGGTGGGGAATCCAATGCTGGTGAGGGTGCCCAGCATGCACCTTATACGCATACAGGGGTGGTGAAGGCTTGCGAGGGGTCAGAGCATCATCAGAGGGTGGAGCACCCTTCACATAGTAAGGTTGGGGAGGAGCACAAAGGTAGCCATTCCTCTCCATCCATTGATCATTCTGGCATTGCTCCTGGTCAGGAGGACAAGGTAGATAAGTTAATAGGGTCAAATGTTTCGCAGCCTATCCGGCAACATAAAGAGAGTTTGAGATTGCGTCGTCTTCTCCGTGGTCCTCCAACAGTACAATGGCGTGGCCGTAGCCCCTCGGCATCGCCTTTTACACGTAGTAGCAGCCGTCCACTTATGAAAACATTAGTTTTTTTCCGGCGATGCCAAAGGTTGGTCGCCGTTTAAGATTACATTTGAATTAGAAGCTCAAGATCGGAAGTGGAGCAAGGCAAAATCTCTAAAGCGTTTGACTGAGTGCATGCATGGCAAGGCCATCGAGTATTACTCTTTCTTACCGAAAGCAGTTTGTAATTCTTTTGATGAGCTGTTTGAAGCCTTAGGCAAACGGTATGACGATCTCGAGCCTCCTCAAGCAATCCGACATCGGTTGCAGGTGGAGCAGCGAGGGTCCGATGACACTTTGGCTGATTTTGCTTATAGGTGTGTTCATTTAACTGTGAAAGGGTATCCGGGGGCTCCATGCGAGTTAGTCAAATCGATAGCCATGGAGCAATTTTCCAAAGGTTGTCATGAACCACAGGCTGTAGTTTTGTTTGCTAATGAGAAAGACCCCAAAACTATTCAGGAGGCGTTAATATGTGTGAACGCCTCACTGTATAATCATCAAGCTTTGAATGTAGCAGGGGTCCGTCTAGTTTCCACGGAAATCGAGTCTGTTGGAGATTTTTTACGGGAGGGTCGGGGTGAGTCTCCAATGAGACTTGTTACTTCTCCCAAGCTACCGGTAGCCTGTGAAGCCCCTATTAACAGAGTTACCTGTTACTCGTGTGGACAAAATGGACATAAGAGCTTCCGATGTCCCCAAATATGGTGCCATCTTTGTCGCCAATTAGGGCGCATAAGTCGAAGTTGCCCTGTTTGCACTAATCTTGATGGGTTGGTTACCACGGGAGGAGCTGCCTTGTCGGATGGTGCCGGGTCGACTGCTGCCGTTAGAGGCATTACCGTGTGCTCGGGAGGGGTCAATGGTAGTTCCGGTCAGGGTCGGGTCAGTTCCAGTGAGAGCTATAGTGGATACTGCTTCTCGGGTTACAGTCATGAGTCCGGACTTATTTGAAAAGTTAGGGCTTACAGGGCTATCATCTACTCCCATTAAGCTAACTGGTGCATTTTCGGGTACGGCCAGTATGGGAATGTTGGTTCGACAGGTTCCCCTTTCTGTTGCAGGGTTTAACTGCGTTGGAGACATGATTGTAGCTCCGGTGGTTCAGGATTTGTTACTGGGCTCGGACTTTCTGTCTGCTTACGGCTGTGTTGTTGATTTTAAGAAGAAGGCCCTGGCCATTGGGAGCATGGGGGTTCCTGCAGTGAAATGCTAATGCATGCTGACCGGTTTGGACAGAGCCTTAGTTTAGTTCTGTTTTAGCATTGGTAATGTTAGGGGGGCAATGCAGATTGACAGTGGGCATTGGCATGTGGTGCCATCTAGCACACTGTTTTCAGTTGATTTTGATGTTGGTGAAGTCTTTGTATTTTGATGTAGGTGATGTGGCATTTTGGTTTGATGTTATGTAGGTTGTTTTTTGGTTTTTGGGGGAAAGATAAAAAAAAAATAGAAATGTGTGGATGTTGAATAGTGATGTGGGTTGTTGGATAATGATGTGTTGGTTGATTTGTGATGTGTGGGCCTATATTTTAGAATGATTATTTTTGGCGGATTGAGTGTTTAGTAGATTGTGGTGTGTGTACCTATTTTAGAACAATTGGTGTGTTGGGAGAACATGTGAGGTGTGTTGGAAAAATATACAGTGTGTGTTGCGTGGTGGTGTGATGGAGATATGTTCAAATTTTTAGGGGGTTAGGAGAAAGGCTTGAGTGAAAGTTGAGTGGATGGGGTTGTGGAATGGTGGGTTGGGTTAAACTTTATCTGTGGGTTCAGCCCTCACGGTTGGCACATCATTCGACAATGGTTTAAATGGTGTTAATGTAAGTTACTTGGATGCTATATGAGTTTTTGCCGAGGAGAGTGCGAATTGTGAGGGATGATTTAACAAGGGGAGAGAATGACGGGGGAAATCCATGTTGGAGACACAGGGCCAGGAGAGTTTGTGGCCACAACTCTGCTTGTGTCTTCTCTATGGAAGCCCCAGTGAGATATGTGCCGGTGTTTGTCATCCCGGTTTAAATTTAATGAATCAGGGTCTGAAATAAAAGTCAGACATCGGACAAGCCTTGACCTTGTTTGGTTAAATGCTCGCTGTGAAGCATTATGTCTGATCAAATTCGGGGATCATTTTGGATATGTTTATTCAGACCCTGGCTAATTGATCATTGGCAATGCGGTAACATTAGCAACGCAGTGCACATCTGTTCAATGGATTCCGATATTCCTTCTGGTCCTGCAGCTTCATCCACATGTTGAGTTGACGTGTTAGCGGCACCTTGTGCACGGGTGTTTCACATACGTTGATTCTTCATGTGTGTGTCTCTGTTGATGCATACAGAGGATACTGGTTTCCTGAAGCCTTGAGTTATATGAGTAGTCCCACGATGTATGGAGGACTGACAGGCAGTTACTGTTTTAGTCAGACTATGTTCGCTAGCCAGTCAATCAACTATTGAGAGACTGAGTGTCTTGCAGTTATTGCCTTAGTCAGACTGTTCTTGATGGGATATCTGATATAGCCAGTTCCTCTAGTTAGGGGAGTCTGGCAGTTACTTCTTGATCAGTCTGATTCTTGACAGGCTGTATATTGTAGCCAGTCTCTCAATTTATCAGGGACTGATAGGTTTTCAAACTGAGCAAGCTCTCAACGAGTGCTGACAGTCTAAAAGTTATTGTCGCTATTGTCGTTAGTCAAAACTTGATAGACTGTCTGATATAGTCAGTCCCTCAATGTAGGAGAGTCTGGCAATTACTTCATTAGTCAGTCTGTTTCTTGACAGGCTGTACAGTGTAGCCAGTCTCTCAATTTAAGAGGGGCTGACAGATTATAAATTGAGTGAGCCCTTCATTTATGAGGGGAAGGGGAGGTTGGGGGGAAAGGTAGATTCCAGAGTGAGTCGGACTGGTACCAAAAGTGGGCCAGTTCGCTCTAGCTCCTTTGGATCTCCTTTGGGAAATTAGAGGTCTGCTGAAAAATCGATCTGAGGGTTGGGGTTAGAGATCAGCTTCCATGATCGGGGGTTGGCTATTTTATTGTCGGACTAATTTTACGTAGATTGTTCTTAGGTTATGTCCGGTTTTTAGCCCAGTTAAAAGTAGAGAAAGCTTTAGGTACAGTTCCGTACTTTTATGGTATGTTTTTTATCATTGGGAATACTTTGCTGGAGTTTTAGACTCTGTCAGTCACTGGTATGCCCTTCCCCAAAAGAAAAGGGAGAAGGGTGTAGTGAGAATAGGTTTTCTCAGTTGTCAGCATTAGACTTAAACGAACATTATGTCAATGATGCAGGGGAGACAAGTGTTTTATTATGATTACAAGAGTTGTCTCCCCTTTCTCACCTGGTAGAGGGCGCTGATTGCCCTCTAGCCAATGAGAGTAACTCGCGGGCTTGCAAAAGAAGCCAGAGAAGATAACAGACATTGGACTGACAGGACGTACAGACTTCTTCTCTCAGGCTTTTAACCGGCAGGTGAGCCTGTCCATTCTACTGGCTGATATCTATGTAGCTGAAATTACCACAGTCAAAGCTCTAGAATTTTGTTTTGCCGGCATTGTTTAGTAAGTTTTAGGTTTACAATAGGTTAATAGTGTTATACCATATAAAAGATGGTAGAGATAAATGATTAAATCCTCACACCATGTATGCCACCAATTACTAAGACGAAATGCCGCTAAAAACATATGACTCCTATGTCCTGGACGAGAATCGGTTCCTCCCTATGGACATACAGGAGCATGCAGTGGACCGAGGTAAGTTTTCACCCCACGTACCGGTAGCCCAGAAGTTGAACGTTCGCTGACGGCGGTAGAATTTCCAATATACATGAATCACAAGGAGACAGAAGGCTCCCCAACAAGCAGAAAAAATCTCTGTGCCAGTGACATGATCGAAAGTAGTAGGTAGCAACCCGATCCATTATCGTTTTCCAGGGAAATCACTCTGTTTTGTGGAGGTAACGTGGAGGGGGCGCCACCAGCCTCCAACACAGAAGAGTTCCAATCTAGGGGGAGGTAACTCCGGGTCACTATAGTTCCGGCAAAGGGCCCCTGGGCATGTATTCATCCGCGGTGATGCGGTCGCGGGAAAAAGCTCCCGCGGAGAAAAAGTAGTCACCAGACTTCAAATACGCTGCATGGTCCGATTGGGTCGAGTGAGGTATCAAAGTGAAGCATCCGTGAAGGGGCATCCAGTCATGGGTGGGTGTATGTAAAATTAGGATTTGTCCCCGAAACTATAAAAAGCGGAACACGGACTTTACCCCTAAACTATGGGAAAACCCCTATCAACTCTAGCCAAAAGGGCTAATATCGGTCCCCAGGCTTATCGGGGCCTGCCTATCAAGTCAATGGGGTGGGTGCATGTAAAATTAGGATTTTTTCCCGAAACTATAAAAAGCGAAACACGGACTTTACCCCTACAATAGGGGTGTGTATTCTACAATATAAGGGAAAATGCCTGTATGGGGTATGGGGATGGTCATTTTTGTTTCGTGGGCTTTACTATGGGTTGTAGGGTCGCGTTTTTCTCGTTTCGCCAAGAAAATGACAATGGGAAGTGTCCCGGAGCGAATCGGTGAAATTTTTGGGAAAAGTCACCGAGGCCTATACTGCATGGCTATGGGTGTATAGGTCCATACGGGGTGGACGTTTTAGGATCTAGGTGGGCCACTAATGGTCCGATGGGGTCGAGTGAGGTATCAATGTGAAGCCTATGTGAGGGGGCAACCGGTGGGATGGATGTGGGGTAGGAATATCGTCATTCTGCGCATGCGCAATAGACAAAGTGTATGGAAATAGACGTTTTGGGATCTAGGGGAGCCACTAGTGGGCCGATTGGATCGAGTGAGGTATCAATGTGAAGCCTATGTGAGGGGCATCTGATGGGGTGAGTGCGGGGTTGAAATATCGTCACTCTGCGCATGCGCAGTGGACAAAGTGTATGGAAATAGACGTTTTGGGGTCTAGGTGGGCCACTAGTGGGCCGATGGGATCGAGTGAGGTATCCATGTGAAGCCTATGTGAGGGGGCTAGACTAGGGTGTTGTTTCCATTCTGCTGCGCAGGTCACGTGGGTTGTGACGTCACTTCCAGGTTTCACCTCCAAACCCAGAAGAGTTCCAATGTTCTCTTAGACGTCCGGATGTTCAACCTCTGGGATTTTTGCCGGCCCGGCCCGGCCCGGCCCGGCCCGGCCCGGCCCGGCCCGGCCCGGCCCGGCCCGGGCCGCCACGGCCGCAGCACGCGCGCGCGGGTTCTCCGGGTACTGGGATGCTTTCGCCTACGTCCGCGCCTACATCCGGGTTCTTGTACACCCGGGTAATGTTTTCTGGACATGGATGGGTTACCTTTGGCTCCATTCTAGGACACTGATTGGCTAGTACGGTGTTCAAAGCCAGTTTCATGCATTATTCTCATATAGAAAACACACAAGACAGGTTTTTTTGGTGAGATCTCATTTTGTTTTTTATTCAGTAACAACAACAACGTGAGAACAACCACGTGAAAACTGAAGCCCAGAACAGGGGGCTTGTACATTGAAAGAACTGAAGCCCAGAACAGGGGGCTTGTACATTGAAAGAACTGAAGCCCAGAACAGCGGGCTTGTGTACACTGAAAGAACTTAAGCCCAGAACGGGGCTTGTACATTGAAATGATGGGCGTCCCAGTCATATACGAGTACATCGCGGTCCTCGGCCTTGGATGCCTATGTTTTTGTATACTATGATTGTCTTTTTGAATTTGGTGCTAATACTGTTATATGGAAAATGGAATAGGTCTTTGGATTATGGACGCGGATATTCTCTAATGGACGACGGCTGGATTATGAATGACGGACTAGACGCTTGTAATTGGGGTACTCGTCAAACATCTGTACGATGGTAGATAAGGGTCTTCCCCGGCATCGGTGGTACAGGTAAAACAAGCAATATTGTCCGCACATGCTACTGGCCACGCTTTGCAACGTTTGACTGTTCCAACACCACATCTCTGTGCCTTGATCCATGAAGTCTGTTAAATCGGGATGGAGGGGTGGCAGGCCATACGGGTCAAAGTATTCGCCCTGCTGTTCTGTCAAGTACACGGCCACCCAATGTTCACCGGGCCGATCCATCGGGTCCGTGTTGAGAACATAAGCAGCAGGATACATACGGTCTAATGGGAACACATCTCGGGCGAACACCCCTTGAAAGACCATACGTGTCCCTGGCTCATTCTCCAGCACGGTGGTTATCTGGTCTGTATCCATGTTAGGTGGAAAAGTCACACAGGACGTTGCGCGCCTTGTCCACTTGAATGATGTTGTCAAACTGGGTGTAGCAGATCGCATTGACGGTGGTCCTGAGGGCTCGTGCAAAGTGGATTTCCAACCGTAAATTGCCTTGCTTGGCCAGGGCCAGCTGATGGTCGTTCTCTAAGGTGGGGTCAGATCGAAACAGAACAACGTGTATCCGTTCGCGTAGTCCTCCCGACTGATCATATTCCCTTCGTCCTGGTTGATTTGACCGGTGGCTGTAAACAGGCTCTGATAGGCTCGAATGAAATTCGCGCGCCCAAAGTTCGGTGTTAAGGCCGTGGCTGGGACCTGTTGTCCATCCACATGCAGGGCCACAAAATTGATGACGAAATGTTTAAAGTCAAACGGATTCTCTGGGTAGGCTCCGCTGAAACTGGTATTTTCCACACAGGCCAGGATCAATCGCTTGGGTAGTTCCCCCAGGAACAGGTTTTCTTTGTTGGCGCTCATATTTCCAGCAGGTACAGAGAACACTTTGGTTTGTACACGTCGGATAGTGTACTGGGCTGGTTTTGTTTCCAAGGCTTTCATGTGTCCCAATTAAACGGCTGGATTCGGTTTCACTTTTCGGACATACAGGACTGTGTCTTGGATGACAATCTTATAGTCAGCTGCATGCCCATCTACGAGTCACGGACGTCACCGAAAAGACACGGAGGTGACCGAAGAGACACGGAGGTGCCCGAAGAGACACGGAGGTTACCGAAGATGTCACGGCTCGGCCCTCGACTTGGGGATAGTTGAACTGAGTGTGCTAAAAATAGATCACCAGCTAGCGTGCTATAAAAGGGAAGCGGCCTGGCCGTTTCATCAGACACTCTGTCAACCACCAAGATGTTCACTTGCACAACTTGCCAGAAGCAGTTTACTCGTCTAGATAATTTACGACGCCACGAGGCCTCCACCCACAACGATGGACTGTATACTTGTATAACCTGCGCACGGTCATTTAATCGGGAAGATGCTTTACTGCGCCACGAACGTTCAATTCATGGGCCACCCAAGCGTCCATGCGAGGATTGTGGTCAACTCCTCAAACGACGCAGTCAGTTGCTGCAACACCAACGTTTGATTCATGCCCCGGTACCATGGCATGAGCGACAACTTCCTACTGAAGAGGAGCCGCGGAAGGTCAGACCCAGTGAAGATAAGCCCGGGGAGACGAACGCCACTGGTGATGCGATGAAGGAGAGCCCGCCTATACCCACAGTTCAGAAGAGTCTGGATATCCAGCCGGACCCCAGCGTTATGGTTTCGAGTCATACGCCTGACAACATCGAACATTTTCTGGGCGATCTCTTACAGGACAACCATCCAGTGAGTGACATCGACCGGCGCCATTGGTCCATGACACGGCACTGTTTCCACCCTCATGGCCCTATTCAAGATATTTACAATTTCCCACTGACCAACCGCACCCGTCTACGCAGCTACGTGGAAGCCATCAAACTACGGCCTTCAATTGAATGTCGCTTTCGGGTACATCTTACGTCACAAAAAGACGGACCAGTTACGGTATTATTATCCCGGCAATAATATCTATGTGTCTGACCAGCCGTTCACCATCATTAAACGAAGGTCACTAGAGACGATGCTGGAGATACTGGACACCGTGGATGCCTTGAGATGGGCACATCGTCAACGCCCCAACATACAATGGGTGGTAGAGAGGGTAACCAATGTCACGTTTTTCCTTACCAAGCTGACCGACCACCGCCATCGGTTGAATGCGTCAGCCGTGCACTGATGAATACCATAACATGCCGCACATACTCTCTATGTCTACATGCTGATCGTTGACTTGAGCTCAGTAAACACTTGTACCTAATGTGACGGTGCGTTAAATAATAAAACATGGTGTTTGATATTTCAATTTGTTTTGCCGTGAACATACTAAACATACCCAGGGCGGCTCCCCCAGCCTTGGTATGATGTAACATTGGGGATAATAAACTATATAAACATTGCTGAACTTGTTATTCACGACAACCGCTATCCGATTGTATAATACAGAACATATAATGTATAATACAGGACATATATGGTACAATACAGGAAACATATGGTATAATACAGCACAGAATTGGTATATTACAGGACAGATACTGTATAATACAGCACAGATTTGGTATAATACAGAACATATATTGTATAATACAGGACAAATATGGTACAATACTGGACAATGACACCCCACAGGACGCATTCGGACCAAGGATGGTCCATCTCTACACCAAATACCTTCCTTCACTGCCCCAAAATTCCCACTTTCGCTACTACGCGTACTGATGACGTCACCGATGACATCAAAGACGCTGTGAACATTCCTCAAATCGGGGTCGATCGCTCATTGGCTCTTTTTCTCGACCGCTGCTTGGTCGAAATGGAACTGCCCATCCTTCCCAGGTTAATTTACAATCCCCTTTTGGGGTTCAAGCTCTGTATATCGATGCCGCAACATTGTCTCCGAACCTTGCCGAAAGGGAGACCTTGGACCTTTTGACCTGGATGTGACGTTTGACCTTTTGACCCGACATTCATCCGCGCACTGCCGGTGATGATGCGCGCGCGCGCGTGCGGCCGGAGAACCCGCGCGCGCGCGCTGCGGCCGGGGCGGGCCGGGCCAGGCCGGGCCGGGAAAACCCCCGGAGGTTGAACATCCGGACGTCTAAGAGAACATTGGAACTCTTCTGGGTTTGGAGGTGAAACCCGGAAGTGACGTCACAACCCACGTGACCTGCGCAGCAGAATGGAAACGACACCCTGGTCTACCCCCTCACATAGGCTTCACATGGATACCTCACTCGATCCCATCGGCCCACTGGTGGCCCACCTAGACCCCAAAACGTCTAATTCCATACCCTTTGTCCACTGCGCATGCGCAGAGTGACGATATTTCAACCCCGCACTCATCCCATCAGATGCCCCCTCACATAGGCTTCACATTGATACCTCACTCCATCCAATCGGCCCACTAGTGGCTCCCCTAGATCCCAAAACGTCTATTTCCATACACTTTGTCTATTGCGCATGCGCAGAATGACGATATTCCTACCCCACATCCATCCCATCGGTTGCCCCCTCACATAGGCTTCAAATTGATACCTCACTCGACCCCATCGGACCATTAGTGGCCCACCTAGATCCCAAAACGTCCACCCCGTATGGACCTATACACCCATAGCCATGCAGTATAGGCCTATGGGCCTACCCAGGCCTCGGTGACTTTTTCCAAAAATTTCACCGTTTCGCTCCGGGACCCTTCCCATCGTGTTCTAAATGACGATACGTGAAAAACAAATCCAAGCAACCCATATCACAATGAACGTGGACCTCGGTGACTTTTCCCAAACATTTCACCGATTCGCTCCGTGACCCTTCCCATTGTCATTTTCTTGGCAAGACGAGAAAAACGCGACCCCACAACCCAAGGTAAAGCCCACGAAAAAAAATGACCATCCCCATACCCCATACAGGCATTTTCGCTTATATTGTATAATACAGACCCCTATTGTAGGGATAAAGTCCGTGTTCCGCTTTTTATAGTTTCGGGGAAAAATCCAAGTTTACATGCACCCACCCCATTGACTTGATAGGCAGGCCCCGATAAGCCCGGGGACCGATATTAGCCCTTTTGGCTAGAGTTGATAGGGGTTTTCCCCTAGTTTAGGGGTAAAGTCCGTGTTCCGCTTTTTATAGTTTCGGGGACAAATCCTAATTTTACATACACCCACCCATGACTGGATGCCCCTTCACGAATGCTTCACTTTGATACCTCACTCGACCCAATCGGACCATGCAGCGTATTTGAAGTCTGGGGACTACTTTTTCTCCGCGGGAGCTTTTTCCCGCGACCGCATCACCGCCAGACCGCATCACCGCGGATGAATACATGCCCAGGGGCCCTTTGCTGGAACTATAGTGACCCGGAGTTACCTCCCCCTAGATTGGAACTCTTCTGTGTTGGAGGTAGTTTTTGGTCTCTTGGCCTGATGGCGCCCCCTCCACGTTACCTCCACAAAACAGAGTTATTTCCCTGGAAAACGATAATGGATCGGGTTGCTACCTACTACTATCGAAGCCTAATGAACGTTTGGATTGAATATATTTGGACTGATATATATTTAAATTATTTATACTTCCGAACATCATTTTGCTTGACGATGAATATTTTAAAAATGTTGGGGAAACAGGCAACATAAATAGAGTTTACATGGGCGAGGATTTCTTGTTTTATTGCTCGGAAATACGCTAGTCTGTACTTTCAGACTAACTTTGACCTTCTCGAGAATACAGCGTGGGGGAGAGTCAGGCTGGTGGGTTTTTTTTAGTGGAAGTGCCGTAAATCTGCGCATGCGGAGTGCATGGAGTAGTAGTAAAACAGTTTTGGGGAAGACGTGGACCATCCGTGATCCAAATTGGCCGTGTGGGGTGATGGTCCATGAATCAAACGTTGGTGCTGCCTTAACTGACAGGGCCGTTCGAGGAGTTGACCAAAATCGTTACATTGTTCCGTCGCTCTCTTTTGCAGTGACCGTTCTTGGTTCCCCTAAAGCGTCCTCCCGATTAAATGACCGTGGGCAACTTATCCAAGTATACCGTACTTCTTTGTGGATGGAGGACTCTTGGCATCGCAAATCTTCCGGACGAGTAAATGAATTCCGGCAGATCGTACAAGAGAACATGTCGGCTGCCTATCAGGAAATGATGAAAACTCCGATATACCGCCGCTTGTATAATCCCTCACCCCTCAAGAACTTTACTACTTCGTTCTTCCCTCCAATCAGCGCATGGCCGTCCTGTACAGCCCGAGAGCTTCAAGCGCAGATATGCTCGTGTGCGCACTTGAGACATGTCTACCCCAATACACTGGCCAATAAAGGCGGCTATGAGTCACTTGGAGATCCATGGAGTGTATCTGCAGAAGAATATTGGAAGAAATGGCGTAATCCGTAGTAGAGAATGCGCAAATACGGGCCACAGAATATTGCTAAGCACGGCGACCACCCGTACAGCTCCGTTTTGGTGTATGGAGCATGATGGAAAAAGTACTAATAAAACGCTGTGCATAGTTAGCCGTCTCTCTTCCACAAAACCTATGTTCGTCTTGGATCTCCGTCCTGGGTGAAGAACTATGGAATTGGGGTTCAGGGGTTAGAGGGGGCGATTGTTATACCATGCCATACAGCCCACACCATGCACAAGCGCGTAGTAGGGCGTTGACTTTTATTATTGTGACCAGTAAACTGGTGCGCCAGGAGAGAGATTCGAATCCACGCCTGCATGTGTAGACCGATATACTCATACCCCGTGAAAAAAAAATCATGGTTCTTGAGACTGGCGATTTAGTTTACTCGACCATCTTGAGAAATCTGGCTATCATGGTCAAAATTACAAAACTGTCTGTACATTTAAGATATTGAATGTGTGTAGGCCTTCTGCTGTGTAAGTTGTGTACCGCTTTGTGTGTGCAGTTTCTGTAACGCTATATACCTGTGATGGAGCTACGTGTGAGTAAGGTATTTACAGCTATATGTGAGTAAGCCCCGTAAAGCTACGTGTGCCTAGGATCCCTGCAACTATGTGTGTGGTAGGACGTACACCTATGTGTAGCTGTTGTGTGGATGAGTGTTAGGGTCCGCCGACTATGCCTTAATATGGTCAGTTCTGTCATGTGCGAGTAAAGTGTGACTGTGGATTGTACAACTATGTGTGACTCATGCCACATGAACAGGTACAATAAAAGCGTACCTGAGATACAACACATATCTCGAATCGTTAGATTCTTGGTATGTGCTTTAGAATAGGTTTACCAGAAGACTATTCTGTGAAGTCATATGACGCAGTCAGTATGTCGGCACCTCTTCCCACTTCCCTTATATGTGTTGTAATCCGACCTTTCTGAATAAGTACTGTTATGACGTTGAGGACGGAAGTGATGTCATGTGCGAAAGTTATGTCATCACACGCATGCGTACTCGCCTGGTGCTACACCCCACCCTCGTGTACAGTATGCCCTACGGGCTATATGGTACAGGGTGCATCACTACCAGGCGAGAGCGCATGCGTGCTATGACGTCATTTTCGGTCATGGCGTGACTTGCGGCCCATGCCACCATTAACGTCATAGCCGTACATATTCACACCAACCCGAGTAACACATAGTTGCACGATTCACACTCACACTTTACTCACCCATGACCGTATTGGTCATATTCAGGCATAGCGGGGCGGAGTCTAATACTCATTCACACAACAGTCACACATTGGTGGACGTCCTTACCAACACATAGCTCTAGGGGTCCTACGCACACATATCTTTAGGGGCCTTACTCACATATAGCTCTACATACCTTACTCAAACATAGCTCTACAGACATTATATGTATATAGTGTTTCGGAAACGAAACACAGATAGTGCTACATGTAACTAACTCACGCAGCAGTAGGCCTACACACGTTCAACATACTTAATTGTACTGTAGATCTCATGCATAGCTGTATAGGCGTTATTCAAATATAGCTGTAATAATTTACCCATGCGTAGCTGTACGAACTTCACTCACTTATAGCTGTACAGACATTACTTGCACATAGCTGGAGGAACCTCCCTCGCACATGGCTGTACAGAAAAACATAGCTGTACATATTAAGCAAACAGAATAACACAGACCGTATTCTCGTTTAGCCGTATTGACCTGTTATACAGCGCACAATACAGAGTATCGTTGCAGTGTTATATAGTGACAATGCGTCAGTGTAGTGAACAGAACGTCATTGTATTGTTACTAAGCAACATGTGGTGCTATAGAGCGTCAGTGTTCTGTTGTAGGGCACCAATTCAGCGTTACAGAGCGATATTGTAGTGCGTTACAGCGTCGTGTTGTTGTACAGAGGAGCAGTGTGGTCTTGAGAGAACAAGAGTGCAGTAACATGTAACACAGAGCATCAGCGTGGTGTCTTGGGATTTAGTTCAGTATACTCTTGGTGTTTATGTAAGCTTTGGTGTGAATAGGCGCTTATGGGTGTTAGATGGGCGGTTCTGCATTACACCACATTAAAACAGGGAGTAATACTGTAATTACGCCGTGTAATACTGTAAAACCATTTAACAAATGCAGCAATATATATGAATCGTTATGTCCATGATATCCAGCGTTTGTCAGGATGGCCGAGTGATCTAAGGCGCCAGTTTTAAGTGCTGGTTCACATGTGGGGTGTGGGTTCGAATCCCACCCGTGACACGCACCGCCATGTTTTTACATATATACCATTGTACAGATGTATATGTATATATATAATTTTAGCCATGATAGCCAGCTTGGTCAGGATGTTCCAGTAGTCAAAGGGCTATAGTCCCAACATCCGTGAAATTTTCTTATCCAAGTTATGAGTATACTGGTCTGCCCATCCGGGTGTGTGTTCGAATCCTACTCCTGACACACACAATTTTACTGGTCACAACAAGCAAATCCAGCGACCTACTATGCGTATGCGCATGGTGTGGGCTGTATGGCCTTCAACGGGTGTAAAACCTGCCCCCTCTATCCCCTAAATCCTCTTACACTGTTCCTGAGCCATAACGGAGACGCATCCCTTGAGGCTAGCATTTTAGCTCATGCAACCATGGCTGATTCGATTGTAGGGTACAGAGCGTTGGTCCAGACCATGTTTGTAGATGGCGAAGATAATTAGGGGCGACGCCAGAACCTAGAAAAGTTTACAGAAAGGAGATGGGGACTCGTCGGCTCTTCGGTCTGATCATGCTCTTTGCCATATTCCCTGACGTTGTGGCAACGATAGGCAAACTAAAATGTTTTTTCTTCAGAGGATCTCAGGATGTACAGGACTCCGACGCGCTGATTGGTGGAGAGAACTATGTAGGAGAATTCTTGTGGAGTGAAGGCTTATCAAATTATCGGCAGTACATAGGAGTTCTCATCATTCCCTGATACGCAGAGAAATGGTCCCGATGACTTGTACGACCGGCCTGAAGCCATTTACTGGCCCTGAAGATTCGCGAAGCCACGAGTCCGGCGCACTTGTATAACCTGCTCACGATGAATTAAACGGGGAGATGCTTTACGTTGCCACGAACGGTCACTCCACGAGGAAGCGGCGGAGCAATGTAACGATTGTGGTCAACTCTTAAAACGGCCTAGTCCGTTAAGACAGCACCAGCGTTTGATTGGATGCCCGTCACCACGGCACGAGAGACAACTTACCATTAAAAAGGAGCCCAGGGAGATGAAAAGTGGAGTAGATACACGGTCACCCCCTACCCAACGCTTGACGAGCAACCAGCCCATCGCCAGCCCGCCTGTATCTACGGTCGAGGAGTCTCCGGATGTCAAACCGGATCCCGAGAGTCACGAGCATTTTCAGGAAGATCAAGTGAATGTCCCTAGGGATATCTTACCGGACGCCCATCCATTAAGTGCCGGCGCCTGAGCGACCACCCAATCGACGGAACGTGTTCATCATCCACGACATGTGTTGGATAACGTTAAATGTCATATACTCTTTTTGTCCACATGTTGGTCATCAAAGTCAGCTCTGTGAACACTATAAACACACTTGATATTTAATATTTCAGTTTTTATTCTGTGAATAAACACCATAATAAACATACTTCATACTATATGAACATTGTTGAACTTGTGGTTATTGATGAAAGCTTTAATACGACATCTTCTGCACGCTATATCTCCATGAGATTGCCCAAACACGCCTCTGCGTATCCCCAAAATACCCTTTATCTGCCTGTACACCACGGGAGGGCACCACCCTTCACGGCCCATTTGGATGAAATACGCACCAAACGCGCACCCAAATGGCCTACCTCTGCTACTCCCCCAATGCGCATGAATGTAACATTGGCACATGACCTGTACCTTCTGCCAAATGAGCACTCTACAAAGCCCGTTGTAGACACCTCTACCCCCAAACTCCCAACTCAAATGCCCTTTTCCTACAATTTTTCGAAAGCGCACATTGACGTCGCCGGAAAAATCACCACCCGAGTCTCACTCTACCCAATGAGAGCTTCAATAGGATAATACTCACATCACCTAGGGGACTATGTATTCTTCGGCACCACGCCAAAACGCTCACTAAGATCTTCCTGTTCAATGCGCATGCGCATCAAAAATTCCCAGCGAAATTCAACGAACGGTCCCGAGACCTGTTCTATCCGACGCTATAGCGTGAAACAGGAAAAATATAAACACACACACCCCAGTTTCCTCCATAAAACAATATTGATCACACTTAGCCCAAAAATCCCACCTTAAATGCCCTTTTTCTACACTTTTCCGACTGCACATGAGCAGATTGACGACAATTCCACTACAAACCACGCAAGTCTGCCTCTCTCAGGGGCCGCGGAACGGGGGGCTAGCCCCCACTTTTTGAGACTGCAATGTTATAAGTCCTATCTTAGATACTTAGATAGCACCAGTCCAGCATTTAACATGGCCGATATAGAGTTCAGCTCCCCCACTTTCAAACGTGCTCCGAGGCGCCTGTCTCTCCCATAAGCGCTTCAAACTGACACCCCACGCGGACCACTGATAATCCATTTAAACCCCAGAACGCATGTTCAGAGCGTATGCTTATTAGAATTTTGCAGTGAAATTCAACCAATGGCCCTTCTCTGGGATACTAGGCGTGATACATTTGGACAACGTATGAGCCTCATATTTTCCGAAACTCTTCATCTCAAACGCCGCTTCTTTTCTTCCGCTAGAGTGCACTTGCGCACACCACAGATCGACATCACCATCCCAATCTGATTCTACAAGACAAGCGCCTCAATACATCACGTATATCACATCCGGACCAGGTGTGGCCCATCCCTCATCCAAAACTCTCAAAATTGGCCTTCCTACCAAATGCGCATGAGCACCAGGACTAAATTCACACGCCAGCTCGGAAACCTTTGCCAGCGATGGCGGAAGCTCCCAAAAACTGGGGGGCTCGACTATCATATAGCACTTTAGGCGAGGGTCCAGGGGCCGCCTAGGCCCCGGAAGCTCCGCGAGCCTAGATGGCTGTAGACGCATTCTGGTCGATTTCCGGCATATAAAACGACATATCATCACTATATAATCAACTACATTTTAAGATTGTTTTTTGTACTTTTTCCCGTCATTTAAAAGGAAAATTGAGTTGATAACTTTTGAATGTAAAAAAAGTATTTTTCCTTTCCAAAATTCGAACTATACGCAGTGATCTCGAAGAATTAACATTTCAGCAGAGCGCTGACACGTTTGGAGAGAGAAAAGTATGCACACAAAAAGAAATAATATGAAACTAAGTTTTAGCTTGATTTTGAACTTTTATAAATCAGCTAATCGTTGGATGACGCATATGCATATTCCATGCAAATTGCCATATGTAGCAGTCACGATTCGTCATAGCGAACGGAATAACAAGTATCAGCAAAGCACAGCACTTTAAACACAACCACATCCGCATTGTCCATACCACAGCCAGGTGACCGTCGAGTACAAAATGATTGCTCCATGAAAACCAATCCCAATATATCCGTCGACGCTTCTGTCGCCAGGAATGAACACCTGCATATCTGGTCATCTTAGAACCACAATAATAAAACATATTCGCCCAGACATCTGTATTAATGCTTATGATGCAGCAGTTGTGTTGACCCCTTGCGATCAAACACTCAAAATCTAATCCCATGCAATACCAGAACTCAACTTGGTTAATATAGCAAATGAATTCGTCAAGACGAGAATCAGAGACGACTATTTGGGCACTTTTTGGAGTAGTCATGCTGTCATATAGCTCTGGTATAGTCATGTTCTATACTACGTGAGAACAACGCTATGGCTGTAAACCAGTCACCAGATGGAGTTGTTGGGAAAATGCTGTACGGACAATATTTGCCGAACCAATTGACCATAACCAATAAAATAATTTACCTTTCATAAAAACACCTTGTTTATCAGCGACTGCCCATTTTTAGTTTTACAAGACGTTTAAACACGGCCGAGGGGGGTAAAACTGTCCGCATCGCCGTTGTGCGTGTAGTGTTTATCGCGAGTTGTGGCGCGTAATCAGCGTTCTGATCGATGCAAGATGGCGGCGATGTGGACAGTTTTACCCCCCTTGTCCGAGTTTAGATCTCTTACCAAGCTAAAAATGGGCAGTCGCTGATAAACAAGATGTCTTTATGAAAGGTAAGTGGACATAGAATCGAATTATTTATTGGTTATGGCCAATTGATTAGGCAAATATTGCCCGTACAGCATTTTCCCAACAACTCCATCTGGTGACTGGTTTACAGCCATAGCGTTGTTCTCACGTGGTAAGGAACAAGGCTATACCAGAGCTAGCGGTCATAATTCACTGGCTAATAGCGTGTGCTTGAGCACCATTTTGTACGAACATAATTTCAGCTTTAAATGTGAAGAAGCAAGGATGCCCCTCATGCTTATTGGGAATTAAATTCTGCATTCAGTACAGATATAATTAAGTGTTTTCGCGTTACTGTTCTTTTTTGTTTCGTATGCGTGGGTTGTTGTTTTATTAGCGGAAAATATTTGGACGACCCTCCCCCCCACCCCCTCCTGTTCCGCCATGCCTGTGTAATGAACTGCTTATATTGTTTTTTATGCTTTTGGTTATTTATAAGAAAAACTGATTTGTTGATTTTTTTGGTTGCAAACAAACAACGACGTTTGGTCATTTTTCTGAAAGTCGTATTCTTTCCCAACTTCCGTAACTCCTCTGGGACGGCGCTGACCCGTTTGAAGAGAAATACGTGAACACAAAAATAATATGAACGCAATTTTGATTTTTAAATTTGATAATCAGCTAATCGTCCAATAAAACTAATGCAATTTCAATGTAAATTAACATCTAAAACAGTTCTTGGTCATTGCGAACGGAACAGAAGAGTGAGCAAATCAGAGCACTTTAAACCAAACAGCAACGTGGCCCTCCAGTGCAAAGTCGCCGCTCCGTGAAAACCTAGCCTACAGAGCGGCGCGAAGCGCCGCGGAAAAAACCCGGCCTATATATCTGATCACATTAGGACCAAATTCATGCAAAAGTCACCCAGCTTTTGTTGAAACTGGGGGGGCTGAGCCCCCACCCTGCCCAAACTGGGGGGGGGGGGGGCTGCAGCCCCCCTCTCCCGCTTCCGCCGCCCCTGTTTGCCTTTGTGCTCTACAGCGCGAGCCAGGTCGATAGAATCCCTACACTCTACGATTGCTCCAAGAAAGTGTTTCGTGAGTGTAATTTTTTTTTTTTTTTCATGCACCCGTGATTCAGAAATGACGTGACCGGAAGTTACGGCATGCGTGGTGACCCGAAACTCATAGACATGCGCGTTTCAGTCTATTGCGCATGGTAATTGGGCTTTAGCTGCTGATTCTTTACTACTATCTACGCAAAATTCACATCCCACATCAGTCAGTCCCACGTCATTCACTGATGCCTTCTTCTGACGTCATAGGAAAGACGTGATTTCGGGAAGTTCACAGATAATTCACTTCCGCTAAATAAAACACGGGAACCAACTTTTTTCATATATATCGACATATTCTCCAGATACTTGTGGACAGTTCTTCTACAGATTAAATCTTACCATTATATTCATTATACAGGGGTTGGAGAAGAGGAGAGAGAGAACACCCTTCCCCCTCCCCCTTTCGATAAAGGAAGTGAATATATCAATACATGAGTGAAATCTTATTCAAAGGAGAGCGTCAAATAGTATGGCACATAAAATTCGAAGAGTTATATAACCATTAAGAATGGGATGTAGTTACCCAACGCTATATAGATATGGTGCGAGACATTGCAACTGTGCGGAAGTGGGCATCAATTAAATAGTTCCCTAAATTCGAACGAAATCTTACCATGAAGGATTGTTGAGAATATAATTGGATGAAGGCGCCAGAGTCGCACCACAGCAGTACATGAACGAGGTCGGTATAAATATATTCATGACAAAGTCGCTATCAGCCCCAACTGCTATCTATGATTTATATGAATGGTTATGTTCCAGTTAGGCTACGTTGTCATCTTCTGTTTGAAGACGTATCTTGACGAATAAAAGCTAGAGACGTCTACGCATTTGACGGGGGAGAATGTCAAACATACTAGCTCGAAGATTGTGTTCGTGTGGCCGTTATCATGGAGGCTTCCTAAAAATGCCCGGATGATATCGATCAGTTTTCTCAAACTATTTGCCACGGGGTTGGCGAAACAGCGGGCCAATGGGATGGACCCACAAGTCCGAAGATACTAAATCTCAAGTCACTTAGAAATGATCAGAAAACGAACTAGATTTACAAAATCGAGAATTTGTATTGTTTGCATAAAAGCCGAAGAGAATATGTTATGTACAAATATGAAAATCTATGCAACAATTTAAAAAAACCTTAATAAATCACGATTTCATTCATGTTATCATTGATGGCATCTGCGTATGCTTATCAAAATTTTATAAATATAATGCACTCTATGCATTGAACATATGAATACATAGATGATAATGAAATCTTTACACTGATAATCTTTCCATAAAATTGAATTGAATTGGGTAACGGTAATGTTTGAAGCTATATCAATGCCTGAAAAGTAAAACACCAAACGCGGAGTCTAACAGGCAGCACAAATAAAATTGTCATTTATGGTACTATTTTTTCCTTAAAATATCTTGCCAACATGAACAAGCTACAACACAAAAATGAAACAATGAGAACAACTAAGGTAAACATGAACTCAATCAAACAGTGTTGGCTAAGAATTTAAATTCTATGGACTGTTACGGAACATTTAAAAATGCCTTTGCAGTGACAAGCATATAGAACAGCCATCATCAATTCGTTATTGTCATCAACAACATTGTGTCGTCCATATAATAATATTCATACACAACGCGAAATGGTCAAGTTTCCAATTCCGGAAATTGGTACCGTCACAGTTTCCAATAGGTTTCCGGCGGGTTTCCGGAATTGGAAACTCGACCACTTCACGCAGCGATACAATACAAATAAAATCGCCGGACTCAAAATATAAAAAAAGTCAGCTGTACTAGTCTAAAAGCTGCATCGGACTAAATACATTCTGTTTATTCCATAGAAAATAATATACACTATTCACGTGATATGTACATACGCAGATACGATTTGTGCAGGATACTTAAACAAAAAATTGATTTCTGATAAAAGCCGATAGTTTTAATTAGGTTCCTTTATATCGAGAGTACTTTTTGAAAAGTAAATCAGTACACAAGCACACAACTCTATGTGAGCTGCTTCGGAGCAATTACATGCACATTCCCAGCTTACGGCATCGGTCTCCCAGTTGAGCGTGCCCAGTTGTTTTCGTAACAGTAATAACCCGGTCTCAATCTTAAATATGTAGATGTGATATAGATGTGTTTGCGAGACATTGCAACTGTGCGGAAGTGGGCATCAATTAAATAGTTCACATTCGAACGAAATCTTACCACGAAGAATTATCGAGAATATAATTGGATGAAGGCGCTATAGTTGCACCACAGCAGTTAGGCTACGTTGTCATCTTCTGCTTGAAGACGTATCTTGATGAATAAGAGCTGGAGACGTCTACGCAACATACTAGCTTGAAGATTGTGTTCGTGTGGCCGTTATCATGGAGGCTTCCTAAAAATGCCCGGATGATATCGATCAGTTTTCTCCGACTATTTGCCGCGGGTTTGGACAAACAGCGGACCAACGGGATGGACCCACAAGTCCGAAAATACCAAATCGCAAGTCACTTGGAAATAATCAGAAAACGAACTATATTTACAAAATCGAGAATTTGTATTGTTTGCATAAAAGCCGGATATAATATGTTATGTACAAATATGAAAATCTATGCAACAATTTAAAAAAAAATCTTAATAAATCACGATTTCATTCATGTTATCATTGATGGCATCTGCTTAAGCTTATTAAAACTCTACGAATATAATGCACTCTATGCATTGAACATATGAATACATCTATGATAATGAAATCTATACACTGATAATCTTTCCATAAAATTGAATTGAATTGGGTAACGGTAATGTTTGAAGCTATATCAATGCTTGAAAAGTAAAACTCTAATGACCAAGAACGGAAACACCAAACGCTGGGTCTAACAGGCAGCATAAATCAAATTGTCATTCATGGAGCTACTATTTTGTTTTAACACATTTTGCCTGCATGCACTTTTTACAACACCAAATGGAAAATGAGAACAACTAAGGTAAACTCGCACTCGTTATAACAGTGTTGGCTAGGATTATAAATTCTATAGACTATTCGAAGCATTTTTAAAATGCCTTTGCAATGACAAGCATATAGAACAGCGATCATCAATTCGTTATTGTCATCAACAACATAGTGTCGTCCATATAATTGTATTCATACACTGCGTGAAATGGTCAAGTTTCCAATTCCGGAAACCTGTAGCGCTACAGTTTCCAATAGGTTTCCGGAACTGGAAACTTGACCATTTCACGCAGCGATACAATACAAATAAAATCACCTAATTAAAAATATAAAAATTCAGCTGTAGTATTCTAAAACCTGCATCGGACTAAATACATTCTGATCATTCCATAGAAAATAATATACACTATTCACGTGATATGTACATACGCAGATACGATTTGTGCAGGATACTTAAACAAAAAATTGATTTCTGATAAAGCCGACACTTTTAATTAGGTTCCTGTATATCACGAGTGAATCAGTACACAAGCACACAACTCGATGTGAGCCGCTTCGGAGCAATTACATGCACAATCCCGGCTTACGGCATCGGCCTCCCAGTTGAGCGGGCTCAATTCTTTACGTAGAACAGTGACAACACTGTCTCAATCTTAAATATGTTAAGAATGTTTCTCTTGGGCAACCGTTGTCTCATTGAAACGGTGTTTCAGGGGAAACGTGACACTTGAACCCCCCACACACTTTGCAACTAAGATTTACATAACAGCCGGCACCACGGTGTTGGAGAAGGTCCGGTCTTCTCATATCGTGTTACTTCCATCTGATCTTGTAGGCTCATTGGTGCCATATAGGGTGGTGCTGGCGAATACCACACAAAAAGTTTCTCGTGTGGAGGGTTTAACTTGGTGCAGGCTTCCCTGAGATCCTGAACGTCCATTGGCATGATATGAGTGTCTTATTAATTGAAGCAATTATTTACAGTTGAACATGTAAGAATATATGTTTCCTCGCATTAGCGAATTCCTCGATATTAGTGCGCTGTATATCGTCATATCACAAAGGTTGAGGTGATCTTATTAAAAATTATAGCTATTTTATACAAGGATCTGGTCTTCCACAGAAATAAAACTAATGAGAATGCATGTGATCAATCGCTTTGAATTTATAAATGATTAATAAAAAGAATACTAGTCATTATCACATGGATGTTTCCAACGGTTGCCGTGGATTGGGAGATTGTCTGTCCTGATTTTGGGGGTCCACTTCATATTCCCGTCTTCGGTATGGCGGTCGCACACTGGGCAACGCTGCTTCGTGTAGACTCCCCTGCGATCCCGTAGGCTCGTTGGATTGTTGATAAGGCTGCCTGGCAGGTGAGCCATAAGGTGGTGCTGGCGAATACCGTACAAAGGGTTCCTCGTGTGGAGGGTTGAGTTGGTGCAGACTTCCCTGAGATCCCGAACGTTCATTGGAATGATATGGCTGAACGACAGGGGCGCCATAGGGTGGTGCTGGCGAATACCGAACGACGGGTTCCTCTTGCTGGGGAGCCAGCTGGTGCAGACTTCCCTGCGACCCTGAACGTCCACCAGGCTGATAAGGCTGTCTGAAAGTTGGCACATAGGGTGGTGCAGGGGAATACCGGGCAACGGGCTCGTCGTGTGGAGGGTTTAGTTGGTGCAAACTTCCCTGCGACCCTGAACGTCCATTGGATTGATAAGGGGGGACATAGGGGGGTGCTGGTGAATAGCGGACGACGGGTTCCTCGCCTGGACCGGACAGTTGGTGTAGATTTCCCTGGGACCCTCGGTCAATGGAGTGGTAACTCGGTGCTGGCGAATGCTGCGCAACAGGTTCCCCGCTTGGAGAGTACCGGTCTGGCGCACTCCCCTGCTGCGGAGCATATACATTTGGTGCGGATCTATCAATTGCCACCGATGAGCCGTGTAGACTCGCCGGAGGTCTGCCCAGGCTGTCGTGAGATCCAAATGTGCGCAGACTGGCTACAGATTTAGATTTGTTACTACTGAGATCAACACTCCGGTCATCCAGGGAGGTGTTTGAATAAAGTCTGTTATCCACAGGTGTCCTCCGCATTGACGATATTTCATTTTCAACTCTAGGAGCATGGTATTGATAGGGTGGAGGTGCTGGACCTCCACCATAGTAGTCTTGGCCATCTCGGTTAGTGGCTGTCGTCTCCGTCGTCTTCTGTGATACGCGGTCTTCTTCATTTTCTTCATCATCTTCATAATCATCGTCGAAGTCGTCTTCCCCCATGCCCTCATCATCATCTTCGTCATAGTTTGGCTTTTCGTCGTCGTCATCATATTCGTCCTCATCGGGTGTAGATTCTCCGTAATAGGCGTTGTTTAGATATGGCTCAGATCGCTTACTGTGGGAGTCTGACTTGGAGTCTGGTGTATGGGACAGACTTCTATCAAAGTAATAGCCATTCATCCTTGGTTTGTCTAGGGTCTCTGTGCTCGTTGCAGTGGTTGTCACACCCGCAAGATGCATGCCACGGCCACGTCGCTCTGGGTCGTTCAGGTACTCATCCACACTCCTGGCGGTTCGCCGAGAGTGTTCCGAAAGAATTGTCTCTGCCGACTTGGATCTGATGGACAGCTTCGATCCGCGGATGGACGCCGTCCTCTCAAATCGTTCCTTTTCTCGTCTCCTAGATTTCACACACCAAAGGATGACGAAAATGAGAACAATCAACAAGGCAGCGCCGACCACACCTCCAGTTATCCCCAGAGCAAGAGCGACAGCGTCAGTGCCAGGCGGCACGATGTATGGATCTGAAACGTACAAAAAAACAACAGTCATAATACAGACAGGACTTGACATCGTATAATTAATTCCACATGCTATCCACTTAATCCCCTAGTGTGCATCGAAATATTGAATTATATACATGCAAGTACATCTAATCTGTGGCATAAACAGGCATGTATTAGTTATCTTCGAGAGAATCTCAATGGGCTTCCTTCAGGCTCTGGTTTATTAGGTCTTTCCATTTCAGATGCAAAGACCTTTTGATATTCTGTTTATTATTATTATTATTCCAAGCAAACTCTTAGGAGTCGAATATCTGCTTAACCTATGAAGATAGAGGTATGAGATTAAACACACATATAGATATCAGTCAGAGGCTTAGTCCACAATTTAGAGTTTTGACCTTTGACCTTGACCTAATGAGATATAGGCCTGTAAAGTTGAATTTTATTTTGTGAATATCGACCAAACACATGAAAGCAGGCATTTGAGAGTTGGAATGTAAGTATTTGAAGACATTCTACATAAGATGTTCCAAGAAAATATGTAGGTCAGACAAGCAGTTTTCGAGTTCTCTCCTCTGAAGGCGTTTTTGTTGTGACCAGATTGCAGCTAAAACGATACTACTGACATTCTCCAAAAGTGGCAGTTTGCATGACATGTTTATGGCCACGATCCCCATTGTTTTTTGACTATTACGTAATCAAACTTCTGGGTTAACTCCCCTTTTGATTTTTTCAAAATTATATAAATTTTGAATACGGACAGCTATCAACTGCATATTTGTACACTAATTAACACGTTGAAGCTCTCAGAAAATATTATTTTGATTTTGACCTTTGACCTATAAAATCGTTTTTATTTGAGGTGAAAGATCCGAGCTCAACGGCTCAACCAATTAGAGCACAACTTGGCATAGGCTAACTATATGACATCATGAGTTCACCACCATGGACAGAATTTGACCTTGACCTTGACCTCTTAAGAAATATCAATTCAAACATCGAAATTATGGCCCCCATTTTCTCCGAAAGTAGGTCAATGACAGTATTGAAACAAACCCTTCGTATAGAACGCTGAATGGTCTTTCGTTTGCCATTACTTAACTGAGGCTCTGATGTGACCTTGACCTTGAATATCACGTGATGTAAAAAGTGTCTCAGTTGATTTGTTCCAGAAGTATTAACTATATGATCCTGAAATTTAACATACATGTTCCTGACAACACAAGAATGAAGTGACCTAAGTTTCGACCTGACCTTTACCTCCGTTCCAAAGTTATCGCCCTTTGCGTTTCCGGTATTATGGCGTGTACCCTTAAAAAACTGTTACGCATTTGAACTTCAAATTTGCACATGAATGTAGGTCATTACATGACGTAACAGAACATCAGTAGAACCCATAAAAAGATATCAGAAAGATTGGGAGGTAATTAGCAATTTATTAAATTTACGATGTATTCAACTTTTGCGCAAATTATGCGTCCAATGATCACTATTTTTAGGCATTATTGAGGGAATATATATATATATGTATTTGCCTATGAAATATTAAGAATATAGCTTTGATAGGTTTAGAGATATTAAAATTCAAATTTCCCGAACTATTAAGCCGTTAAATGGTCACATGTTGATTTCATCTATTCAATGGATGTTGTCAATTTCGCTATAGCGATTCGGCTGTAACACTCGAGGCATCCAATGTTCGCAATTAAATAAACGTCGTGTTACATGACGGGGCCGGCTCAATTTTGTAAACCTTTTATCTCTTGAACCGCAATAGTTATGAACTTCTAATTTGCTGCCACTTATTTCCAATACTGTGTTCTTTCGTTGACAATGATTCCGTACCGGGAACAGTAATTGTGGAAAACTTGAACAGTTACGAGAAAGCCGTTAGTTTGAAATAATACAGCGTAGACAAAGGCTCAGCGATACTGGTATTCGAAAAGAAACAAGGGGAATAACTAAAGTCGGAAGTGCGCGCGACTGTCGTTGAAGTACGCGCCACTGTTCTTTCTGACAGCGACCGTAAGACTATAGCTGTTTTCCAAGCAAGCTCGGCGTAAGAATATAGCTGTTTTCCAAGCAAGCTCGGCAGGGATGGCATTAGGTGCATTAGGCGTCGTAAGAATATAGCTGTTTTCCAAGCAAGCTCGGCAGGGATGGCAAGGATGGCATTAGGTGCATTAGGTGTAGTAAGAATATAGCTGTTTTCCAAGCAAGCTCGGCAGGGATGGCATTAGGTGCATTTGGTGTCGCCATTAATGGAGAATGTTCCGAGATGAAGTACGAATGGATTGTACAAAGAAGGTAAGGATTTGTTTTCTAATTTAAGAACAATACCCAGTCGACTAAAATTGTGCGCCACAATACGTGAGTGAACCGGCATATGACTGCATCTCGTCGTTGTTTCACGCGATTTGTGGATACTAGGCTGAAGTTTCTGGTACAGGTCATCAATTTCGATTGAAGGAATATATATATGTGTTTCGAATTGACAGTAAGAATGCATTTGCATTGTTTCAGGCAGGATACAATGTCCGCCCCAATTAGCATGCTGTTTGAAGTATGTTTATGTACACGACAATAGACTTTCAACAGTTTAACTTTTTGCAATTGTTTGAACAACGGCACATAACGATGAAAGTTCACACTCGATCTAAGGCTCTCGCAATCTAGACAAATTAAACTTTCCGGAAAATGTTTCCACTCGGTATTTGTAGTGTATTCCACATCACAATACAGCGAAATAATACCTTTGGGGGACGTCATGGAAAGATCGTGACATTGTACCCACAGTGTCTAGTTTAGGTCTTTCCATTTCCGATGGAAAGACCTATTTGTTATTCTACGGATTTTTATTATTATTATGCTATCCAAATTTGTACACAACGAAACGTCCTCAAAGCCTCACTGTAGGATTAGATATTGGGCACACGGTTAGATATGCGTCTGAAGTTATGCATATTATTTGGACAACTGACCTTGACCTAATAAGATATAGGCGAGCAAAGTTAAATTTTACTTTGCGAATATTGAGCAAACGGATTGGAAGACGACATTGACATTTGGGAAGCAAGTGTTTGAACTTTTTCTCAAGAAAATGAACGAATAAAATAAGTAGATCAGACGAGTAGTTTTCGAGTTCTCTCCCCTGGTGCTGTTTTCATTGTGACCTCTGTACAGCCAAAAGTAAAGAACATAACTGAAAGAAAGTTGATGGTTGGTAAGTCTTATATATGGCCATGCTGTAGTTATATTTTTGACTTGTTACGTGATACGAAAAAGTAGTTATCTCCCCTTTAATGATTTTCGAAACACTTCATTTTATAACAAAATGAGCTACGGCATTGATTCTTGTGACATCAATGAACACTTTAATGACCAAAAAGTACGTGACCTTAAATTTGACCTTTGACCTCTGGGAGCGTCTCAGTATGAGTGCAAAATTTGGTGATCAACTCTTGAACGGCTGATGCGATCAGTCTGAAAATGTAGTCACGTGACCTACATCACGTCATAAGGTCAGCACTTGTGTCGGAACTCGGCTTTGACCTTGACCTTTGAAGTGATGAACATCCAAATATCGAAAATACGCCTTCCATTTACCGGAAAAGTAACACACGGTCAACCAAGAAACAATGACACAAAAGTGAGCACAATATTGTCTTTCTTTTGGCGCAACTTATGAAACGATCCGATGTGACCTTGACCCTGAATGTCGAACAATGTAAAAAACATTGTTCGCGTTTTTCTCAAAAATTACAACATGCAGGAATCTGTAATTTAGTACATTTGTACCCCATGATACAGGTATGACGTCACAGAATTTTTAACCTGACCTTGACCTTGGTTCTTGAGATATGGCCACCCACAGTTTTGCGACTACAGGGCTATAGCTCGAAAACTGTTGGGACTTCCAAGTTGAAATTTGCACATAAATGTAGGTCATTATATGACGTAACAAAAAAACATTGAAAGCCATCAAGATATACCAGAAAGAATAGAACATAATTAGCAATTTGTGAAATTTACGCATTATTCAAATTTTGCGAAAAGTAAGCATCCAATCATCACTATTTTTAGCTATGATTGAGAGAATATATATATGTATTTGCCTATGAAATTTCAAGAATATAGCTTTGATACGTTGAGAGATATTAAAAAACAATTTTTCTGAACTATTAAGCTGTTAAGTGGTTCTCTCGTCCTGTTCGTTGAATTCATCTATTCAATGCGCGTTGTCAATTTCGCTATAGCGATTCGGCTGTAGCACTCGAGGCATCCGGTTTTCGCAATTAAATAAATGCCGTCTTACATGACGGGGCCGACTCAATTTTGGAAACCGTTTATCTCTTGAACCGCAATAGGCACGGATTTCTACATTGTTGCCTGTTACTTCCAATAATGAGTTCTTTCGTTGACAATAGCTCCGTACAGAGAAAAGTAATTCGGGAAAACTTGAAAAGTTACGACAAAGACGTTAGTTTGATGTGTTCAATTATCATTATATCGACATCGCATATGCAACAGGACATGAATTTAATTTCCAACGAAAGGATACCTTTGGGGGACTTCATGGAAAGACCGTGCCATTGTACCAACAATGTCTAGTATGCTCTTGATATTACAGGTTCCAGAGTTACCAGATATGGCGGTGGGTGCATAAGGCCGACACTGCGATGTAATTCAGGCAAAGCCTTATGTATGAAATTGGATTGGCTGGCCGGGATTAGTTAGCGTATTGAATGCTCTTGCAGTATGGAAGATTAACACAATATATATATGAAAGTATGGGACACACCAATTAAACGCAACATTAAAAGAGTGGAGTAAAACGATGCATACGTACTGACAAGAAATCATATGACCCACAGATAAATATACTGACTGCATATTTTTTTAAAAACAGCACCAGAACCAGAAGTGATCCCTGTGATTATTTTTATCCCAGCCAAGCTTTTATTGTAGCTGTTCATGTGGACATGTTGAATGACATGACCACACGGCCCCTAGCACCAGGGGTCTTATCAAGCCCGATGGAAACAAACCTCTTTCACAGATGAATGGCAACATTATACGATCACAATCTTCTTCCTCGACCACATAAATGTCCTTGAAGGAGCTACAACGTCCGGGCCCCACATTTCCATACACCCACACTTTCACTTCAGGCTGGTAGTTGTTCTGGGAATTTTTCACCACAAGGTTCAGAAATCGTTCTCGGTCCTTCGTTTCTGCTAGAAATGCGCCTCCTTGTTCCTGCAAAATAATATGAACTTGAATAATTTGCATACAGAGAACTGTATCTCTGCTTCTAACAAAATGGTAATGACTATCTCAGCTCTCCAATATTTGACTCCTATAAAATGTATGGGGACAAAATCAGGTTTCGACGGAAGGATCTGAATTTGCATCACACATTTTACCTGAATGCCCTCGAAATTTGCACAAAAAAATCGAAATAACCCCTTCCAGTTTAACCGCAAATCTCTTCAACGACTGATAATGTCGTGATGCTAATTAGAATGAAACCAATAATTGAAAAAGGGTCTGAAATAATGATGAACCTACCGTACAAAATGACCTGGCAGCTTCAAAGTTGAGGGCTCCACCAAAGAATCGGTAACAGTGTTGATCATGTAACCTCCACCCGGCAGGACATTTTCCTATAAAAGATGATGACCAAGTTCAAGCAGTTCCCAATCTCGAAAATACCAGCCATGACAGGTAGATTCGGCAACGACGGTGCTAACAAAACGTACTTCATAATGCAGAACATCTTCGATAACATAAATCCGGTAGATAACATAAATCCAGTAGATTTTCGTTGTTGTACACTGGCCGAAATTAATATACAATCCCGTTTATCAATTCTTTTACTATAAGATGGTTGCAAAAAATGTCAGACTTGGCGTGTTGATGGATTCCAATAGGCGTTCAACAGCTCTAAGTTTGGCTTAGCAAGGGACAAACAAAAGACATCTTCAAACCGATTCCGCAGCACGTATTGCAATGATTCTACAGAGAATGTACCTTAGAGCCGAATTCGGAAATAGTATTATCTCCCCTGTTTCATTTGGTGCAGAGAACTTCCGGTAATTACCAAAGGCCCTCACAAGTTTTCTAGTAACTAAATGTTTCTAGTAAATTTACTTTCTATTGTATACGTATACAGAATCAATCGGTTAAAGTAGAAAATATAAACAGAATAGTTTTTCAAACAAATATTCTGGAACAGTTCATAAATATATCATCCAAAATAATTTGCTAGAGCCTTTGGTGAAACCCAGGCGACTACTTCCTTGAAGCAGTTTTTCATACCTCAAACCTTCAAGAGCGGCAGATATTCAGGGGGGAGATCAGACACTTTCCGAAAAGGGCTATATTACTGATGTATCAAGTGAGGATATAGTTTTATCAATATCAAAACATATATCCGTCAAATAACTGGGAAAGATTCAACCTTGTTTACCTTCCAAGAACGATGTATTGTCCGGTTTGGCGGGTAAATAGTTGACGGTGATAAGCCGGTCATTATCATTGATGTCCCAGATCTTTCCGCTGATGAAGGTGCCTATCCAGGAGCCCCACCAATTCCTGGAGGCGTTCACAGGGGTGTCCTGTAGACCCTGGTCATTTGGAAGCCTGGGAAGAGAGGACAATAGCGATCACAAAGAAATATAAATGCGAGACAGGGTCAAAATCGTCAAAGTAGACACGACACGAACACTCTTAAAATAAAAGTGTTTTATTTGTCATTATAAATGTCCGAGGAGGGACAACGTTAAATAAAGTGTTTGTTACACTTTGTAACACTCTCAGAAAGTTTTGGAAAAAAAAATGTTATATCCAACATTATAGTGCGGTATCAGGAGCAACCCAGCACTTCACAAATGTTAAATTCAGCATTGTAAAGTGTATTGCTCCTGATACAGCACTAGGACTCTTTCCGAGAGTTTTACAAATACAACGCTTGATATAACGTCATTCCTCGGACATTATAATGTTTAAAAAACAACACTTTCGTTTTAACAGAGAAGACATACCAGATAATATTAATCACGAATAACTCAACCGTGGGTTCCTTTTGAATAGCATTTGAATAGGATGGTTTACAAATAATAGTTGAAAATCAACAGACTATTTTAGTACTCCGCTTTATATGTAGGTTAAACGCCGTAGAATGGGAAACGAGACTAAAGAAATTGGTTCAAACAGATGCAATTATCATCTTCGACATCCACGAGTGAACCACTTTCTATCACATTTCTGATTCAATAATTTCAAAAACTTTTGTAAGATTTGTTTTCACGACCGTGGACAGTCAGTGCTTTACACAAAACTTACACTATCTTTGATCCGGCCAGCAATTCAAAGTCGCACAGAGGGTTGACCAGGTAGTTTTCCACAATCTTAGGCTGACCACGCCCGGCCAAAATCGTGGCGCTATATTCTGCCGAAGCGTTGTTATCCGCGAAAATATTTTTGGTGTACAACTGTTCCGTCCGAACACCTTCAGCATTGTAAGCGCCCAAGATGTGATGTCCGTAATTATTCGTCACAACGTTGAACGTGAAGTTAACCAAGACGTTCTCAATGTTGATCACGTGTCGCCAGTCACCAGCCGTGTTGTTGAAGAAATCGTTTTCGTAGATGTAGGCACGTTGGTAATGGTGACCGGAGATGTTTAAAGCTTCCCCATTGGTGGTGAAGGCGAACACATTGTTGGTCAGAGTCATGTTGGCTCTCGTCGCTATGGAAGCGGTCTTGCCCACCAATTGCATGCCCCCTCTGTTCTTCGTGACGAAGTTGTTGCCGAATTTAAATACCAGGGTATCCTGTATGCCAATGTCGATCGCAGGCCAGGAGGTTAAATTCAATATGGCCACTCCGTTATCTTCTATCCAGCAGCGCTCAATGAAAATGGACGGCGTGACCTCGCCAACATTTCTGTACAAGATCGCCCCATCCTGATTGCCTCTGAAGACGGAGTTCTCAAATCGGTGACTGTAGGAACTATCTGCAGATAAAAAAAAAATTTAAGATTAATAATATTTGAAAAATATTTTCTTGTTTGAATCTGCACATCTTCTACAAAGTTTCCCAAGTATTAAGATCATTTCTATTTTCTTACGAAAAAGATCGGTACCCGTATGTAAAAGATAAAATTTCAAAAAGTTAATTCAAATTAGAAATCAAAAACAATCTTCAGAACTCAAAAAACAAATTCGGAAATACGATTAATTAACACTTTAGCAATCTATCAAATAAGAACTGAACAAGATATAATCGGAAGCTGCTCGGAAAAACGAATCCACACGAGGAATGAATGCATTAGGGTTATTTACCTGGATACGACGTTCCCGACAGAGGTAAGGTCACAACCTCTGCTATGAACCCATATGTCCACTGCCCGGATGAAGCGTGCATGTGGACGCTCAGTGTCCGATCCTGATTTGTCGTCGTGTAACTCCGCATCACGGCGTCTGGGTCGCTGTTCGCCGTAATCTCTGCCATCATGGACTCGTCGGATATCTGGCGACCATCGAATATCTCAATGGCGTTCCTGGAAAAGCTGTCATTATACAAGTTGACCTGTAAGAATCGCAGAGATACTCGGTTCAGAGGAGACTTACTCGAAATTATTTTCACGCAGTCCCGGATTTTTTGGCTGTATTTGTAGAACAGAATCATTCGTTCGTCGACGGTTATTTCTTTTTCCATTCGGCAAATTTCTACCATACCGTATACATTATAAGGGATGGAACTGGTAACCAATGGCTCAAAAGAAGACTTCGAGTCGGGGCGGGATTCGCCATTTAGTACCAGAACGTTGACTCCATAGCCAAGATTGTCCGTAATGTTTACCGTGGAAGTCAGCACGTTCTCACGAGGCGCAATGTAGTCTATGGCATTGGAGGCACACTGCGATATGTTCAGGTGTTGCAGCCTGGGTGCTAAGTATGTGGCCTGGATTGCGCCCACCTTCTCCCCGTGTAAAATACCCGCTCCCACAATATCCAAATATTCCATGTGGGATCGCCTTCTATTCGGGTCATCGATTATGATCGAGGTTTCTTCGTGGGATGGAGGAGCGAAACGAATGTTGCCCCAGTACTCCAAGTTCGGGTCTAAATTCCTCTCGCCACACCGTACGAATGTATAGTTAGCTGCATACACGCATTTCAACAGATTGTAATTAACCCTCTTCTGGCACTGGTTTAGACTGTCTTCGTTACCTTTACAGTAGAAGGAATTTGCCCAGAACTCCTTGCGGAAATACATGGGGCGACCATACACGTAGTGGTCATAAAGATGGGTGAACCGGACTTCTACATTGATGGTCTCTTTGCCCAACTCCCTGCAGACGACTTCTGCCGTTTTCTCATTGAATTGATGATCGCATATCAGGTTGTAACTCTTGGAGGAAGCATTGTACAATTCTAAGAACCCTTCATCGGGATTCATACCGCCAACCAGACGCATGGTTGTAGAGGCAGCGCGCCGCTTCCGGGTCAAGTTGTTTGTTGATCTCGGCTTCGGAATGGGGCCCATTTTTATTCGACTGTAGGGAAGGCCTTTAGCTTCAAGATTCCCCAGAACCAAAATGCCTATATTGGGTCGGAACTGCAGTTCAGTTCCTGCAGGTATTATCAAGGTGGCATCCGCTAACACTGTTAAGTCCGAGTGAACTATGTATGGCTCGCTTCTGGACGGAATTGTGAAGTCTTTCATAACTCTTCCGCCGAGTCTTTCCAAGCTGATTTCGTCGTCGATTGGAGAACCGGGTATGGTGGAAGCCGTAAACTCGGCTGTACTCAGGAACGGCGTATAACTAGCCAGGGCAAAGTTATTCCAATCATCAAAGTCAAATATTCTCTGCTTAATTTGAAACTGATTGGTAGATCCCCACCAGTTCTCCTTGACATTGATTGTGTTGGCCAAAGACAAAGCAGTGATTCCAGCGACCAATTCATATTGCATATTGATGTTGTCTATGAGATTTCTATTAGCCCTTATGTTCTGGACTCCGCGGAAAGCCACAGCGTAGGTGTTTGGTTGGTTGCTTACGACGGGTTGATTGGAACCAGGTCGATTATTTCTGATATCATTCAATTCAAATACACCGGGAACATTAGCTAAATATTCAGAGTGGCTATCCATATCCAAATCTATAACAAATCGCCCTACATTGGAGGAAAATAAGTTATGTTGGACGGTCAGTTCCTTCTCCATGCCAGATACGGTCAACAAGCCGAGGAGACAGTCGTTGTTCTTGAACGTGTTTTTTGTGATAGTCACATTGGCGTAATATCCATTGATTGTGAAGGCGAAGTTTTTGTTATTTTCCATCAATACTTCGCTCATCCAGAAACTGTGCTTCTCTCGTTCCAAGCGATCGTTCACTCGGGGGAGTTCCATTTGAAAACCGCCATTAGCATTGTTTGTAATGCTGCCGTGATTCATTCGCCAGTGCCAAACATTGTTCGCGAAATCCACGTGATTGTGTTCCGCGATGATCCCATACACATTCTGGTCAAATGTACAATACTCCATGACGTATTCGATGATTGCTACTCGCTGAGGCCTCGTCATTTCTTCATAAGATGGAAGGTAGTTCTGGTCGTATTTCGTAACGCTCGGGATGTGCATAGCCTCCTGCTTGTTATGCGTCACTACGACCAAATAAAACTGGAATAGTTCGTGTTTGTGACGGAAGAAGATTTCCTGTCTGTAATTAGATGGGTTGTTGTAGTGTTTCGTGACGATTCCTTGGGTATTCTCGGAGAAGGTGCAGTTTCTCACAAACAGCCGTGTTTCCGGCGAAGGAGCGTAGTTTCCTGAAATATAAGACAGGAATACTGAAAAGAACCAGGGAATCCAGTTCATGCAATGAGTGTTTTTCTTAGCCAATGGAACGACAGATTTTGAAGATCCATACATTTACAAGCAGATCTATCTTAAACCCGATCACATATGCTTGGCATTCGTGAAAATTTCGAAATCCCAAAACTTTGTAAAATAATACTAATATTGTTGTCGTATAGGTCATTGAACTTTTCAGATATTTTGTATGTATATATTTTTCGAGCAATTTTTTTTCTTATATATTCATATATTTTATAGTAATATTTGTTGTGTACATGAATGTTTTATTAAGATTGATGTGTGAAGCGGATATTATTGGATGATTGCTTCAACTTATTGTGCTCGTTAACTGTGCCAGACTGAAGTCGAAAATAATAAATAAATAAATCGATGAATAAATGAAATGATAGAATACCAACCAGACATTAACTGTTTTGGCACTTCAAAACTCAAACTCACTTGAATGGGCAGCAAACGTTAGTCGACCCGAGATGACCCCTGATGCCTCCAATCTTATTGTCAAGTATCTTGAAGTTGATGTGATGGGAAAGTCTACCAAATCCTTCTCAATTTCCCACTTTCTGGTCTGATCGCTGACTGAACTTTTGGGGCTGTCAAACACGGTGACTTTCTCGTGCTCTGTCAAAGGATTGTAATCCATGATCTGTAGTGTCAGCCTGAACGAGCTTGTGGCTTCTAATTCCAGGTCATGAAAGCCACCAGGGAGAGAAGCATTGATCGGATTGGTCACCAGAAACGCCATCGAGTTGTCGCCCACACGGTATGTCGCCATGGACAGCATGTCCTTGCGATGGTCCTTATGTATAGAGTTCCGAACGCTCAGGGCTTCGTACTCCGTGAAGAAAGGATCGAAGCGCAGTCCAGCTCCCCCGTTACCACGAACACTGGTGTACGATATCTCCAAGAAGGTGTCCCTCGTGAGAATCCCGTTTCCTAAATTGTTGTGTATCTTGCAACTCTCCAAACGATTCTCACTGACTGGATGGGTGAACCTGACCTGGATGCCATCTGAGACACAGTTTTTCACCGTCAGGTTTGTAATAACATGATAGTTGTAGTCGATTCGTAAGGCCGGGGAATATTCCATTGTCGCCGCATCGAACAGTCCAGCTTGTTGTATGAGGACCTGTCGTATTTGTGTCTCCCCGTATTGGCTCCCCTTGGGAACCGCTGGAATTGTAATCCCTGTTGAGAAAAGAATGTGAATGACGTAAACAAAATGCAACCAATATTTTGGCCAAGTTGATTTTACGTCCTCTGAAGAGTAATGTCTAAGGGTTCAATTATTTCCAAAATACAGCTTTTAATTCAATGGTCATCTAGTGTATTTATTGGATGATTTTTTGAAACCGTATTGTTGTCATGCTCACGGGGATATCTTTAAATTGACACACCCAAATGGAACATTGTCATTTTATAATACTTTGTCAATTATTGGTACCAGTACACAATGACAACACATATAAGGGAAGCGGGAAGAGGTGCCGACATACTGACTGCGTCATATGACTTCACAGAATAGACTTCTGTTAAACCTATTCTAAAGCACATACCAAGAATCTAACGATTCGTGATACGTGTTGTATCTCAGGACTTTTGACAAATAATATATTCAAAATTCCACCAAGGGCCACCGAGAATGTCCTGTTTGTCACTGAAGTTTCAAAATATGCAGTTTTCATGAACAATTATTCCTCATAAATATATGCACTATGAGATATGCCAAGTTGATAATGATAATGATTTTTTCACTGAACCATTTCAAACCGATGGCCAGAAGAGATCATGTTATGTGATATAAAACTGTTTGAAGATCCTCTTGTCAAACGCGACAACATTTTCTTTTTTAAATATTCATCAGATTTGCAAGACAAGCTAAATTATATGACTGTGAATTTTGAGATTACTGAGATAATGAGACTACTTTGAGGGTGTAATAATTCTGTTATAGCAACACAATTCCACAATAAATGCTACTGAACTCAGTTGTGTTCGTTCTGTAAAATATTGGATAGACACTTTGGACTTCTCTGCATAAAATGTAGCTATGTTGTTATATATGTAACACTCACCAGACCATGTGGGTGGATGACATCGTATGATAACGTCCTGTGAATGGTTACAATAAGTGGGGGAGGTATCCAGGAGCCTTTCCGCTTTACAATTCGCCAAGTCCAAGTCCACCTCCCTACACTGGACGTCAGCCAGATGAACAGGCTGACCGGCGCTCCCAATGATCCGACGTCTGGGCAGAGCGTGCTGGGGGTTGTAGGTTAAGCCGAGCTGCTGACACGCCAACGCCGCATTCTCGTTTAACCAGCCCTGTTGAAGAAATACAATTAATTTAGATATCTTGTTAATACTCAAATGTGTACAGATGTACACATCCACATTAACTTCTGTACTACTGGTACACACGTTTATGTGAATAGTACATACACAGTATGTGTATCTCTGGCACAAAGTTAAATGTGAATGTGTATATTTGCAATCGAATACTGTGCATATTGCTGGTTTTACTGAGAGTATATTCTTACCTCGTTACAAACCGTTCCCCATGTACCGTCAATTTTAACTTCCAATCGACCCTCAAACTGGTCTATGCCGTCCACCAGTCGCACTGTGGCGGTCACGTTCTCCAGAAATATTTCCGTCTCGTTCAATTTAAAAGTCACCGGGATCGGTGACTCACCACCATCTGCAACTAAACGCCCATAGGCCACCATTCCCAGAGAGGTCTGGAATAGCAGCGTTATACCTGGTGATATGAAGAAAGGGGTTCCGGGACTCACATATATGTCTTTATCCACGTAATAGGTTTTAATATCAGTGCCCGTCTGGAAGCCCGGAGACTCGAGAACTCCACCAAGACGGTTTCCCCGATTGAACTGCCAGGTATGTCTCGGGATTAATACGGTTGTGTAGTTTTCGTACAGTCTGTTAAACTGAAGGGCAGGATAATAGTCTACGATGGCTAAATTATAGCGATCATCTTGGTCAAATATTTTATCGTAAATTTTCTCATGATCGTCCGTGCCCCACCAGTTGAGAGAGGCGTCAATGAGAACAGATGGATCGGTCAGGTGCGTGGACACCTCTCTAACGGAGTCCGGGTTTTGAACCCAGTTTCTCTGGAAGCTCACACCCCCGGACGACAGAACGGCCACTGCATTTGCTCGACTTCGCGGATTCAGAGATTGGAAAGTTTCTTGGATGTAATTGTTTCGGAGACGATTAAATTTAAAGAAGACCTTCTGCAACGGACTGGATTGGGTGAGACGCATGCTCACGACGTAACGACCCGAATTCTCTTCGAAGTCGTTTTCCAAGATATTGTAGTTGACGGGAAAGTTGGCATACCATCTGTTGATAATTAAGTCGTATCCGTTGTCGATTCTAATTACACCCATGCTGTGGTTACGGAATGTATTGTTCGTCATTATTCCGTATGTGTACAACATTGGCGACATCAGAACACTGTGCCTTCGATTGCTTTTGAAGAGGTTGAAGGCTAAACTGAAGTTGGTACTCTGCGCGTTGGAACGGTTACAGGACAGATATTCGATGGCTTCATCCAGGTTGTACCTGAAGTTACTCTCGTTTATTAAGATGTTGCTGCTCTTGCAATAGTTGCCAATTCGAAATGCTATCCACTCATTTAGCTCAAAGTCAGTTCGAACCACCTCCATCTTTTGGTGAGTTTCGTATCTGGTCTTGTTCACGATGTCATACTCGGTGAGCACACCATAGCCTTTGTTGCCTATGATTTGAGAATTGTTGAAGAGGATATAGCCTCCGGAGTAGGTTATGTTCACGCCGGCAAGAGCGTTTTCTTTAATTAAGGTATTATTGATAGCAATCTCGCCAGCGCCTTGGAATACTCTAATTCCGGCCTCGTAATTATTGAAACAGATTTCCGTTGTATTGAAGAACACTTTACTTCGCATGTTGTGGATATTCACTCCATGTAGTGTGTTGTTGGATACGCTCGAGTTGATCAGTCGAAATTCCGGATCAGGACCTGAAAAAATAAAGACAATTCATCAAGTTTTATTGAACACATTGCTACTCAATATCCATCAAAATACCAATTTTTGGCCATAAGCTCAATACTGTCCATTTTACTTTATTCCAAACATGATTGTAATGTCATAGAATGTAGTTTTCTCCGAAAGTGCGACTATGACCGATGATGGAGCTGATTAAATATCTACTGTAGAATGCTAATTTTATTGAACGTCAACTTTTCTTAATATGGCTCTAGTGGATATTGAATACAATACAAGTCAGGGAGATTTTAGCACCTTTATGGCTCAGCAGTTGTATTAATATGACTGATTTTACAATTTAACGACTACTTCATTTTACGGAGATAAATATCTTTGCATTATTCAGATTAACTTCATTGACACTAGCAGCTCGTGTCAATAAAAACAATTAGTCTCAAACGTGCCAAAATCTTTTTGTAATTCATAGGCGTATGGTAATGAGAAACCAGTTGATTCAATCTCCTCGCAGAGTCATTGAATTCAGGTAATTATTTTTTTTTCGTATCAAACAACCAATGATGTATTCTCCATACATGAATCATACAAAGAATTAATATGTAGATATAGAAACATAATAGACGGAAATAGATAGAAATAAAAATAAAACAAAATTACCATACTCTCCCATCAATTCCAGCAGAAATCTAAGGCAGGGTTTATATGTGGGACACCGTCTGTCAAGAGGCACATTCCATATCAGTTTCATGTAGATCTCATTTCCCGAGGTGGTCACAGATTGAGGATAGCTTCCATTAGTGATGTCAACAGCCAGAAGTTCTTCTGCAGTCTCGGAAAATCCATCATATATTCTCAGAGTAGCCGTGGCTCTTGGATCCCGTTCAAACAGTAGGAAATGGACGGTTATAACTCGATCAGGAGCAGTTCGAAATCTCTGTTTAAAAAAATTGAGGGTGAAATTATGGTCAAATTTGACACTAAACTGTTTTGTTTCCATCCTTTGTTGTTATTTTCACCAGGTGTGCATCCAAAACTACTTATATCGAGTCTGTATCAATTGCTTTGTTAAAAAAGAAACACTCTTGAAACTTTGATTATTTAAGATTGTTCAGACAATGGTATTGCTTTACCCAAGATGTTGGTGAATGATATCCGGTGACAGGCTGCAGAAATGAGACTGTATAGCATTTCGTGGCCAAACATATCGCTAAACATGCTTACCTGGTAACAGGGTTGTCCCCATACAGGAGTCTCTCCATGTATACTCATCAAATCCTGGTAGGCGAAGAGGGGCAGGGGTCTGTTAGGGATGTTAGAGGAACAAAATGCTCCTTCGGACGGGAACTGATCAAGGTAACGAGGTATGGTGTAGTTGATCATATGGAACTTTATCCCGTCGCCCCAGTTGTTGATTATGTTCGTGGTATTCACTAACATTCGTCCCACATTGCTTAGCACGTAGATACCATGTCCTAGATAAACGAGACGGGTTATATGTTACTCAGTTGGATGCTTGTTCACAATCGAATATAATCCAATATTTTCCATATACAACAAACACTGTTGAGGGATTTATCAACCTTTCATGCTCGTAAAGCACTGCATTATTGACCAATATAATGAATGTTAAATCGGAGCGATATGCAAGAGGTGGGAAAAATTGACGTCTAGCGAATACAAAGAGCAACCATGTGACTACAGTAAAGCTTCCCTCGGCACCTCACATTCAGACCCAATAATACGATGGATTCTCGGCCGTAGTCTTAATTCAGCCGCGCTTTTATTGCAGCTGTCCATGTGGAGACTATGAAGTATCCACACTGCCCCTATCTGGCCTGGGCGATTTGGGGTGTACCGCAGCCTGGGGGGGGGGGGGCGGAAAGTGCCCCCTCCCCTAAATATTTTCGCTATCGCCATAGCTAGAGGGCTGAAACTTACCACACTATATCTTTGGGTCAAGCTCTACAAGAAAATGTAAAAAAAATCCAAGATGGCCGCCACGATGAGGTCACTGTGACGTCATTTTCAAAAAGAGTATTTTTGGACGATTTTTGGTCAAAATCTTCGAATTTTTTTATTTTCGTTTTTTCTTCGCAAAAACTGCATGATAAATTAGTAAATAATAATCTGATATGAAATAAAATAAGTTTTACCCACTTTGCTATACAGAAAAGCAAAATTTTTGAAGAAATATGACGAAAACATCACTTTTTCTGGTACCCCACATGGCCGCCATTTTGAATTTGCCCATGATCCTCTGCTCGTTAGGTTATGCAAATAGACCCCAATATGACCCCAATATGATAACCTATAACGTCACGAAGTTTCAGCTCTCCATTTTTTGGCGTTCCGGAGATATCGCAGAAAGTTTGGTAGGGGGGGGGGGTGCATTTTGGCCCCCCTCCCCCAGGACTCGTAGGGTTAATGGGGGAAGGGAGGGAGAGTGGAAATATCAGGGGATGTTTGTTGATAATGCTAAGACATATTGTTTCAATAAAATGCATAAAATCGCGTTGAATCAACATGCTGATTTTTTGGTGTAATTTTTTTAAGAAATATGGCGAAAACATCACTTTTGTGGTACCCCCCCATGACCGCCATTTTGAATTTACCCAGGATTCTCTGCTCGGGGGTCAGGCAAATAGGTTCAAAATGACCCCAATATGATAATCGGAAAAGTCACGAAGTTCCAGCTCTCAATTTTTTGCCGTTCCGGAGATACGAGCAAAAAAACCAACGGGGGCGGAAAGTTCATCCTGGAACAATCATCAAAACCTTACCTCTATTGTGTGAGATGGTGCTGTTAGCTATCCGTACCGAGCCCACGACGTCAGAATAGTTGAATGCATCATGGGCGCCATATTTCAGCGTTATTTCGTTGATATTTGGCGGATGCGGGTTGGCGCTGATAGTTGCCATGGGGTGGCGTATTCCCTTCGTGGCGTCCCTCACGGTATCAACCCCAGCGTAAGATATGTCGGCGTATTCGATCCGGGACAATGATTCGTTTAATATTATAGCGCTGTTCTCAAGGCGGATGACATCTGCGCTCGAGTTAATGAATTCTATGCCTCGCCAGTGGTCCAATGCCATGTCCGGACGCAACCCTTCACATTCAAACCCAATAACTTGCTGACCGTCTGAAGAAAGAATGTTAAACAGAAATCATATTTGCAATTCAGACTTTAACTGTCCCAAAGTTCCAAATTTTTCCAAGGAAATAAATTCAAAAAAAATAAATATTGATAATACAGTTGAAAAGAAGCTGAATGAGATATGAAAATGGAAACTACAGCTATATTAAGGTAGCGCATCGATTTTTTTTTAGTTTCCCGTTTTACCTTAGATTTTCCGATTATTTTCTACAAACATTTTCTTGTTCATCACAAAATTTCTTGCTTCCTCGCTTTCCTAATAACGTCGTCACAATTTCTCCATCCTTTTTTCACTGAAAACCAAACTAAATTCTTGAAAACGTTAGAGTGAGTGAGTGAATATGATTTAACGTCGCTTTCAACTATATTTCAGTCATATCACGACGTTGGGTCCTATTCCTTTTCACACCCTGGAACCACACGGGTGGGGTCCTATTCCTTTTCACACCTGGAAACCTAACAGGTACCTCAGTTAGTCGCCTCTTAGGATAAGCTGTCTGAGGAGCTGAGGCTTATTCTTACCATGACCTGCGGTGTGCACAACGACATCCCAGGTCAATCCCCCGAAGCCCCTCGGGGCCGAAAACATTAGAGGTCATGTTAGAGTTTTGTTTGGTTTTCGGTGAAAAGGAAAAGCTAAAGACGTTTTATAACGACAACGACAGAAATCTAAAGAAATTGTATGATCAACTAGAATCTGCAGAAAATAGGCAAAAATGGAGAAAATCTTCACGAAAATCAAAAAAAAGTAAAAAAAAAAAGAATGTAAGCAACTATTTAAAAATGTCGATGTCCCATATGGGCCGCCATACTTTATCTATAATTTCAGTTAGAAGACACCCACCACAAATATGACTTCCCATCCGGATATCGTTCTTTCCAGGACAATTCAACAGGTCGTTTTCATCACCGTTGCAGATAGGACGTTCGTAAAGTATATAGTCGGAGACGTTCTTGGCGAAGGAATGGTAGGTGAAATTGCCTTTGAGAAACCCCAAACTTCGACAAGTTACATTGGCGTCAATCTTCGTGTAGCTGCAATAAATCAACTCGATACATCATAATACAGGTAACCTCTTGTTTGGAAAACAACGATGGACTCTGTAATCCTAATTAAGTTGAATATGCCGATTCTGACCGATTGATCATCGTGGTTGGACACCCCAACTTCAGAAGGTACACAATCGGAAAATACACTGATAACAGTAGGTAATTTGGTACCCCTATACAGCGAAAATAAAAGTATAGTTTTTTGGAGAAATCGAAAAATTTTGGATGGTGTAAATAAAGCAAACGATAAGTGATAAAGTACACAAAAGTCCAGACTACACAGCAATGTATGTCAACAGCAATCGTGATATTGTTGTAAAGTAAATTGTGTTTTAAACACCCAAAAGTTAGTATATATAAAATTTTCCTTCAATACGGCTTTGAGCGATCTTCAGAACGGCTCCATGTTCCTTTTTCTGAAAAGGAATACATTTCAAGCCCGGCTAACTTTCCAGGGCACGACGTGGAGGGCTGTCTCCTGCACGTCGCTACGCTATAGACATGTAGGCGGTCGTGAGGCTTTGTCCGATTCCCAGAACTACGGTGGCCCATTAGGGCCGTTGACGTTTTCTTTTGATTTCCTATGTTTTTCTTCTATTTTCGAAGAAACCAACTTAATTTTCTAGGTTTTCTTTGTATTTTCCAAGAAATCACCGTACAGAACAGACTTTCAAAAGAACTTAACTTTTCGTTATTTCATAGTTTCAATACTTGTAATACAACCCTTACGTAAATGTTAATTTACAAGCTAAAAACCTCTTCACCCGTGCAACATGCACTATTTATTTCTAGTGTTGGACTGTCGCGGTGTGGCCTAGATCAACTCCAAAAATGTCCAATGTGTCTCGGACTTGATGCTGTCTGGTGTTCTGGTATTCTCTTCCGCCGAAATGAACTTATTATGACGGATATTATTTGATACTATACAGGAATAGTCCCTTCGTTTTGAGCTCTCATCTGAAATCCAATGTGGCCAGTGTGCCTCTACTTATATATGACTTCGATACACAAATATTTAGGAACAAAATATCACTTCACGAAAATACGCAAGCGTTTATGTGGAATTCTATACGTATGGACTATACCAGTTTAATTGCTGTTGTATATATACAATTGTATACATGTAATAGCAGATGTTGAATAGGCTACCATGCAATAAATCTTGTGAATATGTTTTATCCACTTCAGTATATAGCCATAGTAATTTATAATGACAGATGTGTTGATACAGACTGGCCCGAAGTACGATATGACGATATAATACAGACGTCCGATAAGACATTCAGTAGATAGCCGCCGTCTATAAAGAATTTCAGTGCCAATGACCGAAATACCTTTTCCGCAGGACACTAGCAGCTTGTAGTTTATAGTTTTATGGTAAATATCTGTTTCCGGAACGTTTTGTATGACAACAACAAAGTTCCTTATAGAATAGACAAACTTCCAAGCTATACCCCACGTACATCTATCTAATGCACAAGCTCTCATGCAAGGAGCCGGTATCAAGTGATTTGTTGATCGCATAAATTGCCAGTATATATACAGAATTGTCAATATTTTTATCCGTTTCCATGACCGAATTTCATATAGAGGGAGGAGGACGGAGGGAATCTGGCTTAATGTCACACTCAAGTTTGTTTCACTCATTTGGTGACAGTCAGTTTGGTTGGTGGAGTAAGCCGGAGTACCCGGAGAGAACCACCGCCCTTCGGCAAGTAACTGACAAACTTTCACACATGGACCAGCTGGGCTCGAACCCGTGCCGGTTCAGCGGTGTGAGGCAAGCGGTCGCCAGCGAAGCGCCTTAGACCACTCGGCCACCGAGGGCCCTGAATTTCATAGAGATGTATAGCTCAGATCGATGTTCGTCTATTTCTATTTTCAACGGTGCACGTACGAGTTTTTGTTTCCCAGATTCTCAGCGTGTACAGAAACACTTTGTCAAGCACAACAAGAAAATGGCGATAAGTATGACGAAAAATGTTACGCCACCACCAATAAAACCTGGTGAAACATGATATTCCATCATAGGTCCTCATCACATATTTCTTGTGATAACCCAAGGTCGTCACCTTTTTCTGGTGGTAACAATGTTAGTTTTGGTGATAACCTAACCTCGTCACCTTTTTCTGGTGGTAACAAGTTTGTTTCACTCATTTGGTGACAGTCAGTTTGGTTGGTGGAGTAAGCCGGAGTACCCGAAGAGAACCACCGCCCTTCGGCAAGTAACTGACAAACTTTCACACATGGACCAGCTGGGCTCGAACCCGTGCCGGTTCAGCGGTGTGAGGCAAGTGGTCGCCAGCGAAGCGCCTTAGACCACTCGGCCACCGAGGGCCCTGAATTTCATAGAGATGTATAGCTCAGATCGATGTTCGTCTATTTCTATTTTCAACGGTGCACGTACGAGTTTTTGTTTCCCAGATTCTCAGCGTGTACAGAAACACTTTATCAAGCACAACAAGAAAATGGCGATAAGTATGACGAAAAATGTTACGCCACCACCAATAAAACCTGGTGAAACATGATATTCCATCATAGGTCCTCATCACATATTTCTTGTGATAACCTAAGGTCGTCACCTTTTTCTGGTGGTAACAATGTTAGTTTTGGTGATAACCTAACCTCGCCACCTTTTTCTGGTGGTAACAACGTTAGTTTTGGTGATAACCTATAAACTCGTCACCTATTTCTGGTGGTAACAACGTTAGTTTTGGTGATAGCCTAACGTCGTCACCTTTTTCTGGTGGTAACAACGTTAGTTCTGGTGATAACCTAACGTCGTCACCTTTTTCTGGTGGTAACAATGTTAGTTTTGGTGATAACCTAACCTCGTCACCTTTTTCTGGTGGTGACAACGTTAGTTTTGGTGATAACCTATAAACTTGTTACCTATTTCTGGTGGTAACAACGTTAGTTTTGGTGATAACCTCGTCACAATTTTTCTGGTGGTAACAACGTTAGTTTTGGTGATAGCCTAACCTCGTCACCTTTTTCTGGAGGTAACAACGTTAGTTTTGGTAATAACCTTACCTCGTAACCTTTTTCTGGTGGTAACAACGTTAGTTTTGGTGATAACCTAGCCTCGTCACTTTTTTCTGATGGTAACAACGTTAGTTTTGGTGATAACCTATAACCTCGTCACCTTTTTCTGGTGGTAACAACGTTAGTTTTGGTGATAACCTATAACCTCGTCACCATTTTTCTGGTGGTAACAACGTTAGTTTGGTGATAACCTAACGTCGTCACCTTTTTCGGGTGGTAACAACGTTAGTTTTGGTGATAACCTAACGTCGTCACCTTTTTCTGGTGGTAACAATGTTAGTTTTGGTGACAACCTAACCGCGTCACCTTTTTCTGGTGGTAACAACGTTAGTTTTGGTGATAACCTATAAACTTGTTACCTATTTCTGGTGGTAACAACGTTAGATTTGGTGACAACCTCGTCACAATTTTTCTGGTGGTAACAACGTTAGTTTTGGTGATAGCCTAACCTCGTCACCTTTTTCTGGTGGTAACAACGTTAGTTTTGGTGATAGCCTAACCTCGTAACCTTTTTCTGGTGGTAACAACGTTAGTTTTGATGATAACCTAGCCTCGTCACCTTTTTCTGATGGTAACAATGCTAGTTTTGGTAATAACCTATAACCTCGTCACCTTTTTCTGGTGGTAACAACGTTAGTTTTGGTGATAACCTATAACCTCGTCACCATTTTTCTGGTGGTGACAACGTTAGTTTTGGCGATAACCTATAACCTCGTCACCTCTTTCTGGTGGTAACAACGTTAGTTTTGGTGATAGTCTAACCCGTCACCTTTTTCTGGTGGTAACAACGTTAGTTTTGGTGATACCTATTTCTCATGATTTCTCCTGAAATCCATGTGATCCATTTACATGTATTTAACTTAATTTTATAATTGTGAATAATTATATCTTTATCAAAACATGTACTGTATATGATCAAGTAAAAGTATAAAAAAAATTATTAAAATTATCTATATATATATTTATTTTTAATCACCTATTCATATCTTAAATAAATGCTTATGAATAGCGATTCATTTGAGCATGCAGGATTTTTATAAATGCCAATTTTAACTGTTTGATTTGCAACTGTGACAGCATACCTTGTTGAATCCTTACCCATATACACTTATATAATTTAATAATTGCCAATCTAAATTATTTCATCTTTATTGAACCATCTATATAATTTTGAATATCCACTACCTGCATATGTTTTAATCAACTATTTCAAATATCTCATGCAAAAAGTTATCTCAAAGACCTACAGTTATATCATTCATGTGTAAATAATTTTATAAATGCTAAGCTTGTTGTTTTAAATCCACGCGACCTTAATCATCCATCTAAACACAATTACGTACTTGTCAATCTACATTATTTCATCTTTATCAAACCATGTAAAAATTCTACACACATCAGTGTACATACTTGTTTTAACCGGATACATGTATTACATAGTTTAACCAGTCTTTTATGTTACTTATACCTACTTCATATTGTAAACTGTTCAAGGCAAAGCCTGTCTAATATTGTTTTATTCCGTTATCAGCATACTTCGTCAGTAATATTAGCTCTGGGTTGGCGTTTTTGTATTACTCCGACGCAGATGTCAAATAAATGTCTTATGTCGGTCAACTCACTCCATAACGATCGATATCCACAATTTGTTCAGATATCTTACATTAAGTTGTGAATGATAAAAGCCAAACAGTACCGGTAGCATTAGGTTGCAATAATTGTCTCTTAAAATAAGTTTAAAATATTTAATAGAAGATGCGCTACGGGTATCTTTGAACATCAACGGCCAAAGTTGTTCAGTTTGGGCTTTTAAAATTAAGAAGTGTTGATTCATTTTCATTAATTTTTCATACTTTTAACACTCAACATAACAAAAAATAAATGATGTTCCTGGCTTACATTCGGAAAAACCGTAAGACTGACCTCCAAACTGTTATCAGCAGATTGCAATGATATTGGTAACAAAAACACGATCTCCCAATAAATCTTATCCACACTTTAATTGTGAGTGTTCATGCAAATATCCTCAGATGGCGAATAGCTGTACCGTTTTCAATACCTCCACATATCTCCCCCACACATATCCGTCTCAGTTTTCGACAACCGATAGTTTATGGTAGTCTATAATAGAACCGAGTATGAATATATACATACTTGACATAATTACTGCAGATTCCTCTCCATTTTCCGTGATACATCAGTTCCAGTCGACCGTCCAGTGTGGTGTTACCGTCCACCAGACGAGCCCCGTCAGGCCATGGAGCGGACGAGTCAGAACTGATGTCCGGGTCCTTAGTGAAAGTGATTCTCTCATCCGGACTACCCTGTATGTTGTCAAAATAGAAAGTCAACATTTTTTTCTTACCAATCCAAAATGTCAACACATTTTAAGATTTTGGAACAGCAAAAAGTTTCAGTAAATCAAATATTGTATCATATTAACTTCTACCAGCGCTGGCAAACTTTTGTTGATATCTCGAGATATATTGATATACAAGCGTCTGGTCCGTCATTTATTATTCAGCCGTCGTCCATTAAAGAATTTATTATCCTAAAGTTAGCCTTTGTCCATTGTTTGACCTTCACTCAAATTTATGTGTTTCAATAACGGCCCAGTTGCACATTAATAATGGCTCAGCTGCAAATTATTGAGAGAACAACGAAGAACCTGTCTGTTCACGGACCAGTGACTTCAGCTGATCAGCTACTGCGTTGTATAATTTCACTTTCTTCTATCTCTTAACTCAGGAGACTTCTGAACTAATGATAGCTGGCATAATTTTATACATATGTACTACATTTTCTCAGTATTAAAAGAAAGTGCCATTATGCTTGAAATCTGGGGAAAAATAGAACATACATATGTAAACAATTATTCCAACTATCACCAGCTTTGGATAGTCTGCAGAGTTAAAAGATAGGGGAAAGTGAAATTAGGTCCAGTATAGCTGTTCAGCTGCACTGGTCCGTGAACAGACCTGAAACTCTTCAATGTTTTGTCATTAATGTGTAACTGCGCCATTCAGTAATTCAGTATATGTCTTTGAGAAAAAATTAAGAAAATAAAATCAATTCAATTCAATTCTCGAGTGTTTTCGGGGAATGCTTGTATACTGATATAATCACTACATAGAGCCAGAACGTATACGGTATTGTTTTTTTTCCAATTCAAGAAGCAATGAAGTACTATTCTATTCCAAGTGGTCTCTACATTTCAAGTACATACCACACTCACCACTTGTCATCGCAAATATAAATATTTGAATAAAATATTAAAATTATTAAGTACAATAACTCACCCAGGCAATTAATGTTCCATTCACGCGGAGACCGTATCCCGGAGCGAAGTGGAGAATTGTGCCCGGCTCAATGTAGAGACAACCCGTTGGCGATATCTCTATGTTCCCCTGGATCTTGTGGGAATTTTCAGCCTTGATCAAGGCTCTTCGATCCACGATTATACCCCCTGTGGGATACGTATACACCCGAGGATCTTGGCATCGAGGCGGGATGTGGAATAAGTTGTATATTATCCCATTAATGATGGTCGGTCGAGGATAACCTTCGCCTGGCGGAGGGGTAAATATCGGGACCTGTGCCTCGGCCTTTCCCACACCTGTGAGGTCTGCTTGCAGGGATAGGATCGTTACAACAACAATCGTCCAGGTAGCCACAGAAATACAAACGGAGGCCATATTTGATCGCTCATCGGCCGTTTTGGCCGCGGTAAGCGGGTTAAATATACCAAGCTTACCTCGTTTCTGTCCTCCTTAACAGTTCTAACCTAATAAATTGAAAGTGAAATTCTTTCCCTCCACAGCGGCGGCCATGTTTTGGTTATTTCAAAGCCCTTCCTGCTCGGTGATTTGTGTGTCAACGGTTGACACATTACAAAGGTGTTCCACTTGTCACGTGACTTTGATCTAGTTTTACCTGTACTACGTCACCAGGTGTGTCCATATACGGAAAGTAGGGCATGTCACAGGTGAATTACAGGTAAGTTCGAGGTAATGTGCGGATTACGGGTAAAGAAATAGTATACAATACATGCAATATTAAGGATATATGGTCGACGCTTAACAGAGTGACAGCCCATGATTATCTCATGCTTTTTGTCATAAACATACCAAAGCCGAACTATGTCTTGTATGTTAAACCGGAATCATGACTCATAGGGGTTCTGCAGGGTTTTATCTAAAGCAGAATATAAATATATGAATTGCATGCCCTGAAAGCTAAAATAAGGGGCGCTTACATAGCAGGTGATTTTTAAATAAACTGTTTACATATTAACAAATGGAAGCAACATTAATTTCTCCACAAATCAAGTACGATATGATATAAAAGAGCATATTCATCAATGAATTTACGAAAATTTACGAGTCAAAGGTGTCTGAAATTGTGACCAGTCTGTCAGACTGCAGTCATGTTTGAAGCTGAAATGGTGTAATATTTACCAGATTTTTCTCACTTTCGTCTAGGAGGTGAATACTTCTGATATTGAATTTATGAAGCAAAATGATAAACAAAATATATACACATTTTTCATCTCTTAGAGAACACTTCAGTATTTGTTAATTTCATTAAACAATCCGAAAAATTCTTGCATTCAACTCCGACACACAGTCTCCATCTTCTATTATGAGAATATTAATGAAATATATATCAACTCATTGAAGAAATGCTTACAACTTTTGACCTTCGCACCATGATCAAGGCAGCACCCATTCTATACATATATGTATGGTCACAAAGTCAAACAGGCACTTCTGATGACATCATTTCAATGCCTACTTACAGTTACCCTGGAAAAACTCACATAGATGTTAACGGTATGTTGTGAAGCCAAAATGTTTTATTATTTTTTGCGGACAAAATAAAAACTCCCACGGCTAAAAGTGACGTAAAAGTTTCGGTTTTTCATATACATTATAGAACTTGGGTATTTTTATTTAAAATGCTGTGCTTCGAACTGACGAAACAGATTTTTTTTGCAGAAATTAATTTTTGGCTTTACTATATATGGTAACAAAAATTGTATCTACGGTACGCACTACTGTAGCCGAGGATCAAATCATGGGAAGGAATCCCAGGATTTGATACTGAAGTAGAAATTATTCCATGGGAGTGGTCGGAAAATCTATACGATGATATACTAAAATTAGAGTTCAGTTGTAATATCAAATTGAACCTTCAGTGAAACTTCGGAAGTTTTTTAACAAAACATTGAGAAGACATTTTTTTTTTGTGTTTTCTGGATAGTAGTATAGAAAGCGTAAAAATAGTCATATTGACCTTTGTGCACTTAAACTTGTGGAGGTAACTCTGGCATCCGACAGGGGCGCCACCAGCTCAAGAGACCAAAAACTAGAACGTAGAACACGATGGGAAGGGTCCGTCCCGGAGCTAAGCGGTAAATTTTTTCGAAAAGTACCGGGTAGGTCTGTATATAGCCCATAGCCTTATTTACTATGGGTTGTTTTTCACATCTCGCCACGAAAAACACGAAGCGAATGGTTGAATTTTTTTGAAAAGTACCGGGTGGGTCTGTATATAGCCATAGGCCTACTGGCTCAGTGGATAGGTCCATACTGGGTGGACGTTTTGTGGTCTAGGTGAGCCCCTGGTGGACCGATTGGGTTGAGTGAGGTATCAATGTGAAGCATACGTGAGGGAGCATCCGACGGGCTGGGTGTAACGTGGAACCGACGTCATTCTGTGCATGCGCGGTAGACAAAGGGTATGGAAATAGACGTTTTGGGGTCTAGGTGGACCACTAATGGTCCGATGTAGTCGAGTGAGGTATCAATGTGAAGCATACGCGAGGGAGCATCCGCCTGGACTAGTGTGTCGTTCGTTTTCAACATTCTGCGCATGCGCAGACAGGGAATTGTGGGAAAAGGGTATGGAAATAAACGTTTTGGGGTCTAGGTGGACCACTAATTGTCCGATGGAGTCGAGTGAGGTATCAATGTGAAGCATACGTGAGGGAACATCGGCCTGGGCTAGTGCGTCGTTCGTTTTCAACATTCTGCGCATGCGCAGACAGGGAATTGTGGGAAAAGGGTATGGAAATAGACGTTTTGGGGTCTAGGTGGGCCACTAATGGTCCGATGGAGTCGAGTGAGGTATCAATGTGAAGCATACGTGAGGGAGCATCCGCCATATTGGAAAAACAAATGTAATGCTAATTGGAACACCCCAAAAACAAAAGAATGTGGACGAAAACTGGCAAATTATTTTAAATGGAGAAAGCATTATTAGAAAAAATAGCATAAAATATCTAGGTGTAAATATAGACCAGAATTTAACTTTCAAGGAGCATGTGGACTACACTGTTAAAAAGCTAAACAGAAGCACTGGTTTATTAAAAAGGTTATCTCCTCTTGTTCCTCAGAGCACTGCATTTGTTTTGTATAATACTTTGATTTTACCCCGCATTGATTACTGCTCCACTATCTATGACGTGGTTTCGTCGGTCGACATTGCAAAAATTCAAAGAATACAAAATCGTGCAATGCGCATTATTCTCAAATGTGACTATAGAACACATCGCATTGAAATGTTGAGAAACTGTAAGTGGTTGAGCATTAAGCAGCGATTCTTCTTAAACAAATGTGTTCTAATGTGAAAAACTGTAAACGATAAATTCCCTAGTCACTTAAAATGTCTTTTTAATTTTTCTACAACGATTCATAATTATAGTACTAGGTTCTCCCAGGCAAATGGCATCACCTTGTCAAAAAATCTCAAGAAATCGTTCTCATTTCAAGGTGCAAAGTTGTGGAATGAGTTGCCGAAAGAAGTTCGTGCGTGCAATACGTTAAAAACTTTTAAAAAGCACTGCACCATATTTATTTTATCTAACGTTGAGCCATTTTAATGTATGTATACTCTGGGCCGAACGTAATGTTAACTGTGATAACATGTAATATTTTGTAACCGTTTATGTCTATGTCTAATTGTTTTATCTAAATGTTATGTTTTGTTTATTTATTTATTTATTGTTTTTATGCATAGATGAAAAACAGCCATGCTGATTCTTTGCAAATAAATATCAAAATATCAAACTAGTGTGCCGTTCGTTTTCAACATTCTGCGCATGCGCAGACAGGGAATTGTGGGAAAAGGGTATGGAAATAGACGTTTTGGGGTCTAGGTGGGCCACTAATGGTCCGATGGAGTCGAGTGAGGTATCAATGTGAAGCATTCGTGAAGGAGCGTCTGCCTGGACTAGCGTGTCGTTCGTTTTCAACATTCTGCGCATGCGCAGACAGGGAATTGTGGGAAAAGGGTGTGGAAATAGACGTTTTGGGGTCTAGGTGGGCCACTAATATAGTCCGATGGAGTCGTATGAGGTATCGTTGTGAAGCATACGTGAGGGAGCATCCAACTGAGTGGATGCGGGGTAGGAATATCGTCATTCTGCGCATGCACAGGCAGGGTATTGTGGGAAAAGAGTATGGAAATAGACATTTTGGGGCCGATGTGGACCACTATTGGTCAGAGTGGGTCGTGGGAGGTGTCAAAGTGAAGCTTTTGGGGGGTAGAGTCAGAATGGCGTGTGTTTTTTAATTGCAAGTCGCGTCAATCTGCGCATGCGCAGTTGGGTGTAGTAAGTAAAGTGGTCATTTTGGGGGTGTGTGGAGATGTGTTTGGGGTAGAGATGGACCATCCTTGGTCCGAATGCGTCGTGTGGGGTGTCATTTTGTAGCTCTCGGGAGGTACACCCCGATTTGAGGGATGTCCGCGCCATCTGTGACGTCATCGGTGACGTCATCAGCACGAGTAGTAGCGAAAGTGGGCATTTTGGGGCAGTGAAGGAAGGTATTTGGTGTAGAGATGGACCATCCTTGGTACGAATGCGTCGTGTTGGGCGTCATTTTGTAGTTCTCGTGGTATAGACCCCGATTTGAGGGAAGTTCACGTCATCTGTGACGTCAATGGCGACGTCATCAGTAGAAGTAGTAGCCAAAATGGGCATTTTGAGGGTATGAAGGAAGGTGTTTTGGGGTAGAGATGGACCATCCTTGGTCCGAATGTGTCGAGGGAGGTGTCAATTTGTAGCTCTCGAGGTGTAGACTCTCGAGGTGTATTTCCCCGACCCGGCCCAGCCGCACGCTCCAAGAGCTCCGGAGCTCCGAGTTCCAAAAGCTCCGGAGCTCCAAGAGCTCCGGAGCTGAGAGCCTGAGCTCCCGAGTTGGGGACAACGCCCGGTGGTGGTGGTAGCTCCCGTGGGGCGGAGCTCTTGGAGCTCCAAGAACCCCGGAGCTCCGAGCTCCAAGAGCTCTGCCCCACGGGAGCAACCACCACTACCGGGCGTTGACATTCCCGAGCTCGGAGCTCCGGAGCTCTTGGAGCCCCGAAGCTCCGGAGCTCTCGGAACTCAGAGCTCGGAAGTGACATTTTTTTCACCTGCGCAGGCATGCGGCTGGGCCGGGCCGGGGAAATAAACCCAGTAGGGGAATAAAGGTCAGTACATGTAAGTACATGCCCGAGGTCCATACATATATTCCATGCATTTTTTCCCGTGGGACTACTTTCTGTCCGCGGAAGCAGACCGCGTCACCGCCAGTCCGCATCACCGCGGAAGAATTCAAGGTCAAAGGTTGCCAGAACTATAGTGGTCAAAACTTGGCACCCATCTGAAAGGACGGCTTCTGATTGGACAAGAGCAGCCGAGAATACATCTAACGAGCAAGAACGAATATGACAAATACAGCTCCAAATGGCGGCCTCTGATTGGACAAGAGTCTTCTTGAATTGTAAACATACCCAACGCGGCTCCCCCAGCGTGGGTATGATGTAACATTGGGAAGAATAAACTATATGAAAAAACTTGTTGTTGTTCTCTCTTCTGTCATCTTTGTTGTTGTTGTTGTTGTTCTCTCTCCGGTCTATATCATGGCATCAAGGTGTTATGCTAGGGTGTTAAGGCGTAACGACGGGCGTTGACGGGCGTCACTGCATTTCGTTGTATTGGTGGCAATTCCATGAAAATCAGAGCTTTTTGGGCTAATTCACCAGGGCGTTGAAGCGTTGAGCTTGGCGTTGGCGGGCGTTGCTACAAGATGCCACTTAACACGATGCATTTGGACCAAGGATGGTTCATTTCTACCCAAACACACCCTCACGCGCCCCCCCCCCCCAAAATGCCCGTTTTCGCTACTACTCCTAATGATTACGTCAACAATGACGTCATAGATGACGTGAACATGCCTCAAATAGGGGTCTGCACCCCAAGAGCTACACCTCCCTCGACACATTCGGACCAAGGATGGTCCATCTCTACCCCAAAACACCTTCATTCACACCTTCAAAATGCCCATTTTGGCTACTACTCCTACTGATGACGTCGCCATTGATGTCACAGATGACGTGAAATCGGGGTCTGTACCACGAGAACTATAAAATGACACCCCACACGACGCACTCGGACCAAGGATGGTCCATCTCTACACCAAATACTTTCCTTCACTGCCCCAAAATGCCCACTTTCGCTACTACTCGTACTGATGACGTCACAGATGACGCGGACATCCCTCAAATCGGGGTCTACACCCCGAGAGCTACAAAATGACACCCCACACGACCCATTCGGACCAAGGATGGTCCATCTCTACCCCAAACACACCTCCACACACCCCCAAAATGACCACTTTACTTACTACACCCAACTGCGCATGCGCAGATTGACGCGACTTGCAATTAAAAAACACACGCCATTCTGACTCTACCCCCCAAAAGCTTCACTTTGACACCTCCCACGACCCACTCTGACCAATAGTGGTCCATACCGGTCCCAAAATGTCTATTTCCATGCCCTTTTCCCACAATTCCCTGCCTGGGCATGCGCAGAATGACGATATTCCTACCCCACATCCACCCAGTCGAAAGCTCCCTCACGTATGCTTCACAACGATACCTCATACGACTCCATCGGACCATTAGTGGCCCACCTAGACCTCAAAACGTCTATTTCCATACCCTTTTCCCACAATTCCCTGTCTGCGCATGCGCAGAATGTTGAAAACGAACGACACGCTAGTCCAGGTGGATGCTCCTTCTAGAATGTTTCACATTGATACCTCACTCGACTCCATCGTACCATTAGTGGTCCACCTAGACCCCAAAACGTCTATTTCCATAACCTTTGTCTACCGCACATGCGCAGAATGACGTCGGTTCCACGTCAAACCCAGCCCATCGGATGCTCCCTCACGTATGCTTCACATACTCGACTCCATCGGACCATTAGTGGTCCACCTAGACTCCAAAACGTCTATTTCCATAACCTTTGTCTACCGCGCATGCGCAGAATGACATCGGTTCCACGTCAAACCCAGCCCGTCGGATGCTCCCTCATGTATGCTTCACATTGATACCTCACTCAACCCACTCGGTCCACTAGGGGCTCACCTAGACCCCAAAACGTCCACCCAGTATGGACCTATCCACTGAGCCAGTAGGCCTATGGCTATATACAGACCCACCAGGTACTTTTCAAAAAAATTCAACCATTCGCTTCGGGACCCCTCCCATCGTGTTCTTCGTGGCGAGATGTGAAAAACAAAACCAAGCAACCCATAGTAAAACCCACGAAAAATTTCCCAGTATGGACCTATACCCCCATAGCGCTATGGGCCTATATACAGACCTACCCGGTACTTTTCGATAAATTTCACCGCTTAGCTCCGGGACCCTTCCCATCGTGTTCTACGCGGCGAGACGAAGAAAACAAGACCAAACAACTCATAGTAACATCCAAAAAAAAAAATGACCACCCCCATACAGGTATTTTCCCGTATAGATTTAATATGCAAATGTTCGAATCAGGGAAGATAACCCGGAATTTGCCAAAAATCACAAGAGTGCATCAAGAGTTACCTCCCCATTGGAACTCTTCAGTGTTGGAGGTAGTTTTTGGTCTCTTGAGCTGGTGGCGCCCCTGTCGGATGCAAGAGTTACCTCCACAAGTTTAAGTGCACAAAGGTCAATATAACCTTTTTTACGCTTTCTATACTACTCTGGATATCACTTGATAAAATTAATTTTATTTGGTGAAACAGAGTTTTAAGGAATTCATTATGGGACCATGTTTATATCTCTTTTATTTTTTTAAACAGTGCAACAAAAGTAAGTCCCCCCCTAAACGATGTTTGATATCTTCCAAGATATTTTCCAGATCCTGATGAATTTTTGCACACACTAGCCCAGTAACCAGCCCCACACGGTATATCAAGGATTAATACGTAGGTGTAGTTGTACGCAAATGAGCATGCGCAAACTGGGAATCGGTCCAATTTTGAAAAGTTCATGAACAGATTAATCCAGACTTTTCAATGTCAAATCGTTATTTCATCACAGAATTCGATCAACCAGTCATGAAATATTCGTGTGGTTGGGCATCCAGGACATGTCAACCACCACAAGAAATTCATGCGGTTTCACATAACGGGTTTTACGTAATTTGATGTCCGAGATGGTCAATAAAAACGGTCTCATACCTGAATATCCCATATTTCTGCCCACAAGTCTTGGGCATTCAGTTGAAGTTCTGTGGTAAACCATGCCTCGTTTATCCAATATGGATAGGGCTGTTGCAATTGGTCTGTTGGAGGCTAACACCCCTGTAAAACAGGTTGCTCGTCGAATGGGGGTAACACCTAGCAATTCGCAAATTGCAAGCAAAGTTTCGTGCTACAGGGGATGTGAAGGATCTACCAAAAAGTGGAAGGCCCAGGACGACCACACGACGACAAGACCGTCGAATCGTTAACGTCACACTGAGGAACAGAACGTTATCAGGTATGAGGGCCTCGGTGTGCCACAAAAAAATCGAATACCATTTTCTGATGTAGCGCAGATCCAACTCGTTCCGTTAAACACGACTCACTCACTCCTCAATTCACTTAACTCCCATTCTGAATTTCAGCACGAGAGGTCCGAGATCAAATAAGAGCAGATGCTGGTGCCGGCGCTAGGAGAGTGAGTGCTCAAACAGTTAGGAGACGCCTAAAAGCCGTCGGATTGCGTGCTAGGCGTATGGTGAAGAAGGCTTCTCTGCTCCGCCGTCATAAGATAGCGCGTCTGCAGTGGGCAAGAAATCATGTTCGGTGGACCAGACGACAGTGGGGCAATGTTCTCTTCAGTGACGAAACGCGTGTCTGTCTCCGTCACGTTGACGGTAGGAGGCGTGTGTGGCGTCGTCAGGGAGAGCAGCATGCCGAGTGTTGCGTGCAACCAGTAACGGCCTTTGGTGGTGGCAGCGTAATGGTCTGGGCAGGCATTAGTTTGACCGGTAAAACCGATCTGGTGCCGATTCAGGGGAACTTGAACGCTAATCGCTACGTGACTGAAGTTCTTCGACCACAGGTTTTGCCCTACGCAGGTGCCGTTGGGGATGGATTTGTCTTCATGGACGACAATGCGCGTCCACATCGGGCAAGGATTGTAAATGGCTTCTTCCAAACTGAAGGCATTGACCACATGCAGTGGCCCGCCAGTTCTCCGGATCTCAATCCCATCGAACATCTTTGGCATCAGCTGAAACAATCGGTCTATCGTCGAGTTGGGGTGGAGTCAAATCTTGATGACGTGAGACGCCTGCTTCAGGAGGAGTGGTTAGCCATCCCGCAACGTCGGATCGCAAGCCTCATCAACACCATGCGAGCACGTTGTCGAAATGTCATCCAATGTCGTGGCGGTTACACGCGATTTTAATGATTACTGACCGTCGAGATACGGAGTCAACATGATCGAATTCTGTGATGAAATAACGATTTGACATTGAAAAGTCTGGATTAATCTGTTCATGAACTTTTCAAAATTGGACCGATTCCCAGTTTGCGCATGCTCATTTGCGTACAACTACGCGTACGTATTAATCCTTGATATATCGTGTGGGGCTGGTTACTGGGCTAGTGTGTGCAAAAATTCATCAGGATCTGGAAAATATCTTGGAAGATATCAAACATCGTTTAGGGGGGGGACTTACTTTTGTTGCACTGTTTATATCAGAAAACGTTTTTTTTTTATTAATAAAAAGACTTATTTTTGATTAATAAAAGAAACTAATAAATACCAGAAAGGCGCACATCTATTTTTGATATTAAAAAATAAACGAATCATTGTAAATCAGGGGAATACCACTAGATGTGAAACTATGAAAACTTCGTGCGAAGTATTCGCCGATATTCTACAAGATCTCATAAGTCAATCACAACAAATTCTGCCTTTTTCAATTTGACAATGATTGGCATTTAGTTCACGGATATTAACACCTTCGCACGGCACGATCTTTTGATATTTCCTACCGTCTGACAAAGCCAGACTTTTCAGCGGGACTAAGCCCTTTGAAGTTTACGTTTACCACGCACACAGTCCTCAAATCGAGGTTAGAGTGGAATGTACATGTAATCGAGTGTCAAAGCAGATTAGGAACGAATGTACTTCAGTCAATCGTTGAATAAAGTTTAGACAGGACTGTACTGGTACATGTATTCGACTGTCAAAGCGAGGTTAGGGAGGAATGTACTGCTGATTTTACCATAATATTTATTGCTTAAATTGACAGGCATGATAAATCATTTTAGCTGAAAAGCATACATATATACCGATATCGATGGAGTGCACTTAGAACCACATGGCCTTCCGTGCAGTGTGATATATTTTGTTGAATTTCGGGGGAACCATGCAAACTTTCATTCTATCTCACGTGTAGACAAGATCAGGTATTCTTATTGTCTGTCGTCAACCCCAGGATTCGGTCTTTTTAACGCCGAGAACTGTCATACTACCACAAGTAGTGTACGTGTCATCGAAGGGTAACTTGCAAAATGGCGACTGGGCACGAAAACTGGGTGATTGATAACGACGGCCCTACAATGGATTCGCCCACTGTGAAACAATTTGACGACGTCCGTCCCACACGAATCCGTAGTAAACCAAAATTTGACGACTTTCTCATTGGCAAAGATTATGATACGTGCCTTGACAAAGGAAAGCGAGCCATAGGCCTGGATACAATCCCAAGCTTGGAAATTCCAAAGTCACACATCCAATCTGATGGGAAGGTTAATAATGTGACGTTCACAACTTTGCCCAATCGCATTCCCTACTGGAAAGAAGCAGTCTGTCTAAAGTTTCCTGACAGGGTGAGCAAGTTGAAAAATGATTCGGTTTTCAAAGTGACCTATTCTAGTGAGCCCCATACAGCTACGAAAGTAACAATAAACTTCTACAAAACTGGTAATGTTGTCATACAAGGTGTCAATAAGTGCACAGAGTTTGTGGATGTATACTTTGATGATCTACGCAAAACCGTGAATGAGCTGGCGAAGAATGAGCTCCTACACATTGCTATGCGTACCGATCCGGTTCTGTTATCTGATCCTCATGATCACACCAATCTCAAACACATCAGTGACACTGCTCTCTTGACACCAAAGCGGGCCAGCAGTACACGTATCCCTACCCAACCCTCTGAAACAAAATCTGGTACAAACTCGAATTCAAGTCCAAATGGAATCAGTCCGAAACAACGGGCTGTTATACTTCAGAAGGCAGAATCACATTCGGCAACACTAGATACTAAGCTAACTCAAATTGACACTGTTGTACAAACGTTAGCAAGATCAGTTGACCAACTTAGTAACTTACTCACTACAGATTTTAATAGTATTCAAAACTGTGAGTCACCTGGAACCAAAAAACTCAAAGAAAAGGTATCCAGCATCCAGGAAACCATCAATGGGAAAACAAAACACCTGAGTCAGCAGTTGGACTCTCTCCACGTAAAACTAAACACCCAGGACACAAAACTGGAAGCTTTTGGGAATGATATAAAGGCGAGAACTGAGGAATCCACAGCCCACATCATCAAATCCCTCCCATCTGCAGAAATCTTTCAAAAAATCATTGAGTCTATAAAAACACAGCTCTCCACTGAACTAGCTGAAATTGAAAGTAGGCTCGTAAGTGAGATACAGGATGTGAGACAAACGTTGCTAGACAGCACAAAGCAACATCATCAGCAAGAAGATAAAACTTGTGCAAGACAAGTGGAACATACATCTCTCCAGAAACCTGTAACAACGGATCGAGACCAGTCAACGGTGGTTACACAAAAGCATTTACTGGCTACTGAGCCCAGCTGTCCCCCTGATGAAAAATGCCCCGATCCTGGAAGTAAAGAGCCTAATACACAAGAAGCTCACAGGAGTGTCGTCAGCACAAATCGTCTTGATTCTTCCAGCACGATGTCGTCGGGAACACCTACATGTATGACACCGACACCTTTACCTAGTAGTACTGACAATGCTGATGCTGGGAATGACAAGCCCATTGTTGGTCCTGAGAACCACAATTCTGTGTTTGATGTGCTAATTCTTACAGATTCGTCTTTCAGTAGATTGAACCCGCGAAAGTTCGCCAGGAACAAACGTATCAGAAAACAAGTAGTCCGTGGTGGATTACTGGAAATGGCAGATTTTCTGAAAGTGAGTGACAATATTCATGCATCCCAGGTGGTAATCCATACGGGCACTAATGATTTGAGTCGTGTCGGTGAGAAGGCGTTCGAGAAAAACGCTACACAAATGCTCAACACTGTAAAACAAAAGTTTCCAGCCAGCTCAGTGTTCCTGTCTGGTATTCTGCCCCGATTGGACAGTTGCGGTGCCCATGTGAACAGGGCAAATGTAATCCTACACAAGCTGTCCTTATCCTGCGGTGTTACCTTCACCGACAACAATGTGGTAACAAAATGTGGTTCGCAGATACAGGAATCATTATACTATGACAAAGTTCATCTTAATGATCGGAATGGAGTCCCAAGACTCGTCCTTCATTTACGACATGTGCTGGGTATTAGTCATACAGATATTGAACCCCTCCAACCCAATGAGTCCATTGGTGGTCTCATAAGTCATACAACTGAACAGCCACAGAAGTTCACTCAAGACAACCCGATCATTGTAGGTGGAAAGGCCGGCCACGATAGCGGGGTAGCCTCCCCTGAGCCACAGATAACCTCCCCTGAGTTGATTCGTCCCTCGGTACCTACTGTAGGTCCGCCAGCATGGCCTTGGCAGCAACAATCTAATCCATGGGCGATGATGAATTCACCATACTACTGGCCCAGTTACAACAGTGGGAATGTACTAGCCTCTACCACTCCAATGTCACCGATACCCCAGATGTATGGTTTCCCCCCTTATTTTCACCGATAGTCATATAATAATTATATGCTTCCGTTTTCTCAGAGACTCAAGTTGGGTCTATGGAACATCCAAGGTTTCAGTAAAGACAAGTTTGCTGACCCTTTGTTTATACGTTTATCGTGTTCTGTTGATATTCTGTGTTTCGTTGAAACCTGGTTAGATAGTTGTGAGTCAGACTCGGACAGCTTTCAAGTAAATGGTTTTGATAGACTGGTTCCCAGTTGTCGAACTAAGCACAAACGTGCTTGGCGTAATTCAGGGGGACTGTGTATTTATGTGAAATCCTCTATAGCAACAGGTGTGGGTAAAATAGGAGCGCCCTCCAAACATCCTGACATTATGTGGATTAAACTGTGTAAATCCTTTTTCAATCTTCCCAAGGATCTGTTCATTGGGGTCGTATACATATCCCCTAAACGTAATCAGGGTAATATTAGTGATACCGATACAATGTTTAATTTAATTGGCACTGATGTCTCATTCTTTGGTAAGTCTGGCGACGTGTTGATCTGTGGGGATCTGAACGCTTATACAAACACTGCTCCTGATTATATACTGTCCGACGACGTAAAACATTCCCCTATCTTTGATGAAAATTATGTATCCGACATTCCACTTCTCAGAAATAACATGGATACGAAATATGCTGACTATAGTGGCAAACTGTTACTGGAACTGTGTAGGCAGTCTCAAATGAGACTGCTTAATGGTCGGACGCTTGGTGATACAGTTGGAAAATATACTTCTGTGCAGTATGGTGGATGTAGTGTTGTGGACTACATGTTAGCCCATGCAGATCTTTTACCACAAATCCTTAAATTTCAGGTTGGAGATTTTACCTTTCTCTCTGACCACTGTATGTTGACCTGTCACATAAATATTATGATACATCCTTCGTCCACGGAGAGCCCTAGACTACATCCCTTACCGAAAAGATATTTTTGGAACTCTGATGGAAAAGAAAAATTTCAGACTGAATTAAATTCAAACGAATCTGTAAAGGCCTTTGAACGATACTCAAAATCCACATATATTGGTTGTGACGAAATGGTGAATGAGTTCCTTCAGATCTTGCATCCTATATGTGATAAAGCGTTATGCTATAAGTCTTGTTCTATTGCATCGAAAAAACATAAAAAGAGCAGGCGCAAGCCTTGGTTTGAGCAGTCATGCAAAGATATGAGACGTACTCTAGTCAGACTAAAAACTGAAGTCAACAAAAACCCATCAGATGGTGAAATACGTCATAAATTTTATTCCCATAAATCAAAATATAGGCGTCTATTAGCTAGTTGCAGAAGAAAATACAAACAAGACATAATTCATCAACTGGAGTCACTAAACGGTACAGATCCCAGACAGTTCTGGGACCTACTTAAGAAACTTAAGGATGATCCTGATCCCAACAAAACAATGAATCACAAAGACTTTATAGAACATTTTGCAAATTTATCCTCCCCGAATCACACTGAAGACAATGACTTTCAAAGCAAAATTAAAACAGATAAGTCTACATTAGAAACAAATCTTCAGACTTCTGAACTTTTTGACAGTGCAATCACATTTTCAGAAATTGAACAAGCTGTAAAAACTCTAAAAAATGGAAAGAGTTCAGCTGAAGATGGAACTATAAATGAAATGTTCAAGTACGGTATCTCAGTACTTGGCATCCCTCTACTAAAATTGTTTAATGCAATATTTTCGACTGGAAATTTTCCATCGGCTTGGAATAATGGACTCATTGTGCCCTTGCATAAAAAGGGGGACCAGTCTGATCCTTACAATTACAGGGGTATTACCTTAACTAGCTGCTTAGGTAAGTTATTCAATAAAA
>JAVTVY010015241.1:0-66533 GCA_036873755.1 Hanleya hanleyi | reverse complement strand
TGCTTTTAATAGTATACCGAGATCTTCTGGATCTGCGGGCAATTTTAAAATTCCTGTACCTTGGTGGGATGACAGATGTACCGATACTATCAAAGAAAGAAAGAAAGCTAAGAACAGAGCACGGCGCACTCTGCTCCCCCAAGATCTCCTGGCGTTCAAACAGAAAAAGGCTATAGCTCAAAGGGTGATTAAGTCTATCCGTAAACAGTATTGGCATGACTATTGTTCTGCTATGAATTCTAACACTAACATCAAGTCTGTTTGGCGCCAGGTGAAATCAATTAGTGGGGCTAATAAGCGGTCCCCCATACCTACCTTATCACAGGGTGATAATTCTTACGTCTCCAACGAAGATAAATCTGAAGTGTTGGTAAATAATTTTGCATACGTTAGTAGCTGCGATAATTATGACCCTGATTTTATTATTCATAAGGATAAGGTTGAAGAGGACACTGACCCTCTTTTTAATAACATAGTATTTGATGATATGCCTATAAATACGAATTTTACCTTACTTGAATTAAAACAGGCATTACATTCTACCAAATGTAGTACACCTGGGGAAGATGGTATTGGGTACACTTTTTATAAGCATATGCCTGAATCCGCTCTCAATGTTATTTTGTTATTGTTCAATACGATATGGTCTCGTATGACTTTACCTAGGGCATGGACGAAGGCTATAGTTACTCCATTGGCTAAGCCTGGTAAACACCCTTCTTGTCTAGCTTCGTATAGTCCCATTTGCCTTACCTCCAACTTATGTAAACTTATGGAGAAATTAATCAATAATAGACTTGTTTGGTTTCTGAACAAGAATAATATTTTATCTCCTTTTCAGAGCGGTTTTCGTAAAAATAGAAGTACTATTGACCATATAGTTACTTTAGAAACAAATATTAAAAACTCTATCTCCAATAAAGAGTATTTATTGGGTGTATTTCTCGATATCGAGAAAGCGTATGACATGGTATGGCGACGGGGGGTACTGATAAAATTACAAAATATTGGTATTGGGGGCAGAATGCTGGATTGGCTTAAAGCCTTCCTATCCAATAGATCTATTCAAGTCCGTATTGGTAAATCCCTGTCACGTGATGTACCTGTTCAGAATGGGGTCCCTCAGGGGAGTGTCTTGTCACCCACTTTATTTAATATTGCAATTAATGACCTACCTGAATGCCTAAATCCCAAAATTAAATGCCCATTATATGCAGATGACAAGGCTATATGGTTCTCTTCACGTAATTTTGGAGTTTGTGTAAAACATATTCAGCAAGCCCTGAATGATTTATTGAAATGGGGGAAGACTTGGGACTTCAAGTTTTCGCCAGTAAAATCTGAATCTGTAGTATTTACAAGAAACCACTTGTATTGTTATATAATGATGTCAGGTTGAAGTGCTCGGACTCATTTAAGTATTTAGGAGCCACCTTTGATAAACGTTTAACCTGGGGTAAACACATTGATTTACTCGTATCAAGATGTCAAAAGGCTACAAACTTGATGAGGTGTGTGTCCTCTCACAAGTGGGGAGCTGACAAAAAGACTTTATATATATATGTCTAATTAGATTCAGATTAGACTACTCCTCTGTTGCATATGACTCTGCCTGTAAGTCATTAAAACAAAAACTTTATCCCATTCAGTGTCACGCTCTCCGGATATGCACGGGAGCTCTTCGTTTCACCCCTTTATTAGCGTTACAAATTGCTTGTAAAGAAATGCCATTATATCTTAGGAGACAGATTTCTACTTTAAAATATACCATTAAGCTTAAATCTCAAGTAGGAAATTCTGCTGGCGTTGTCACTGAGCCATCCTGGTACGATGATTTATTTCTAAAAAGTAACGTTAGACGCTATGCACCTTTCAGTATACGTTCTTTAAAATTGTGCCAGGAGACTCGTGCTGATGATCTGACAATACAGGCTCCTGTTAACCAAAATTACCCCCCATGGTTTTTAAACACACCAAGAGTTTATACTGATTTAAGTGATCAAATTAAGAAATCTGATCCTCCACACATTGTAACTGGCAGTACTCGCGATTATATCCAGTCTAACTGGAGCGAGTACTGCCAGGTTTATACCGACGCTTCTAAATGTCCCGACAGTGGTAAAGTAGGAGCTGCGTTCTGTATTCCAGAACTTAAATATAATAAATCATTCAGACTTACTGATCATGTGTCAGTTTTTACTGGTGAGGTAATTGCCACTCTGATGGCTATCAATTTTATTAAAGAAGTCCGTTTTTCCAGAGCGGTTATTTTAACTGATTCTTTAAGTGCCTTACAAGCCTTACTCAGTTTTACTTGGAATCAGTCCTCTGGTATAATATATGAAATATTACATATTCTCTCTGATATGCAAGTAAACAATATTAATGTTTACTTGGCATGGATACCTGGGCATTCAGGAATACAAGGCAATGAATTGGCAGACCATCTTGCCAACCAAGCACGGCCATTTGACACTGTGTCAATGGATATCAGCCTTACCTTATCAGAAGCAATGTCTTGTTTATATCCCCATTTTAATTCGTTATGGCAAGACCATTGGGATAATTCGGATAATGGTCGATTTTATTATAGATTTCAACCTTCCATTAAAGGTGGCGTATTAAATTTACAGTCACGTTGGGCTGAAGTACTCATGTTTCGACTTTTAGTTGGTCACATTCCACTTAATTCATATCTTCATAAGCGAAACATTCATGATAATGGTTTATGTAACTCATGTGATCTCGAAGAGACTATTAGTCATTTTTTACTTAATTGTACTCGGTATGTCAACCAACGACAATTACTTTTTTACGAACTTATACTGGCTGGTGATTTTAATCCAACTTTTGATTCTATGTTGAATCCCCCTAAAAACAGGGATAAAGTGTTTGCGGCAGTGTCTAGATTTATGATACGTTCTAAGAGATTTTAGTGAAAGTTTTGTAACTATTTCTTTATACTAGACACCCGCAGATTTTTATATTGATTTTATTATTCTGTTATAGAGTTTAATATCTAGTCTAGGTTACTCTAATGGTACATGCATATAATTTTAAATTTAAAAAAAATGAGCTGAGAAATATTACATGATAATAATTTAATATATATTTTCTTATTGGTGGTTTAAAATTATCTCTGCTCGATTAAAAGAGCATATTTTAAATGATGTCCTTGCTCCTTCTGATTGGATATTAGTGTTTGATGATACCATTGGAGGTCCTCATTCGCGGTGTTCATCGGGAGGAGTATGGATATTACATCAAATCTCGTTTTTATTGCTATACACTGTTTTAAATAATGTCTTTGCTTGTTCTGGTTGGACATTGGTGTCGGAGGATCGGTGTCTGAGGATATTCCGGTGTTCACCAGGATGAGTATAGATGTTATATCGATTATTGTTTTAAATTATCCACCTATTCATCTAAATTATATATCGAGCTTAATGCTAGTCAAAAACGAAATATGCATGTACCATATTGGCCTTTTTTAATTCAGTTTTATATTATATTATAAATAGGGTCGTTGGTGTATTATATTATGGTTGTTGATTCGATTATTTTCCCTTCCTTTTAAATAACGCCTTTGGAGTCTGGTTTTGCTATATATGTTGTTTGTTAATAGCATATTCAAATAAATATCTAGTCTATTCTATATAATTTCTTTAGTTTATAATGACAATTGAGTTATTTTCTGTGAGGAAAATTTTTGCTTGTTTCCGTTTATATATTTGAAAGAAGCTTAATATTGATTACGTATGTAAAATCAGGTAGGAATAAATTATTCAATAAAAAACGCTGAAAAGTTACTGTTGAATAAACACTACTGGGGCTCTTTTGTGGCGGAGGTACTAGAATTACACGGTACATTGGAGCCCCGTTTTGCACACTGACTTGGATGGTGGACGCACTGGAAAACTGGGCAATGACAATTTTTTGCATTGTTAGAGGTTGTACAACCAAAAAAGTGGCCGAGGATGGGATAGTCTTTCATCGACTGCCTTTCAAAAACAAAACCCTCTGTCAAACCTGGTTGGAGCAGAGGTTCTCCCGGGAAGAGATCGCAGCGAAGGGTACCCTCGGTTTTAGAAACGCTCGTTTCTGTTCAGGGCATTTTGTCTCGGAACACGAAGGACGGAGAAACAAACCGATGGACACGTTGCCAACTGTCAGGTTATGCGGTAAGTCTTTTAATGAAGTGGATTAAGGCCCACTTAAGGCGTCGCGTGTACAAAATTGGGATACAAAAGAAATGTATTTAATGGAAATATGGTGTACATGTGTACGGGCGTTTCAGGGGTATATTTCCTTCCTGTGCAAATTTGAACGATAAACAATGCATCTCTGATTGAAAGCGGCTGATGCGTACACAGTTTCGCAATATGTATCTCAAATGTCAAAAGGATGATAAACAATCTCTATCACCCTACCAGATCGGCAAATATGATTGTAGATAAACACTGGGCCATAAACACCGCTGGTGACGTGTCAAATTACAGTCCATGGTAGGCGTTTCGGTGCTTTTGTTATCAATCATCTCGAAAAGCATAAAGTGTATTTATTTATTTGTTATATATTGCAGCACTGTATTACAGACGGAGAGAAGAAATGGCAGCAAGAGTCATTGTTGAACTGCAAGAAAATATTCTGGGAACCAATCCTGCTCATTTGGAGAGCGAGGTACACATGTATGTTTCTCTCAAGCCATCTCCTATTGTCAGTAATGTCTAGTCTAGTGTCAACTGAATATGCCCCTTGACTTAGTTTGATGAGATATAAGAAATATTTTTTGGGCAGTATCGTTCATGCACAGTGTGATCATTCTCTGGCACAGTATGATTATTGTCTGGTAATGATATGTCAAAATGCTTCAGCCATCCAGTGTACACCACCTTGTCACAAGATCTAAAAATGTTGTAACATGCCTATCTTATAATTCCAATTTTTATTACAGACCCCAGACCCCCCATTACCAACAGAAATTGTAGATGAAAACTCCAGGAAGTGTGACCCATGCTACCTCCAACTCCCTTCAGACCTCAGCTTTTGTGTGTGCAGATAATATAATATGCAAGCAAGAACGGTCAACTCAAGTCACTCCAAAGAGAATGACATCTATGGCATTACAGAGAACACCGCTGGCACCAGTGAATCAGTGGACACAGTGCACGCCTCCTGGGAACTGTACAAAGGAAACTAACACAAATTTGACAAATACTTCGTCTTAGACTCAGACGTTCAGCACATTTGGAAAATCACAGAAATGCAAATGTACACAAACATCAAGCGTTAAACACAGGGATAAATGTGTGCAGGCAGAGATACAACATAGCCAGCTGCTCAAAAGTTCAGACAAACAAATGAAAAAGTATACAGGTTTGAAGAACTGTAAATTGTTTGAAATTCTGCACAAGTTCTTGGTGTCTGGCAAATGTGCTGAGAATTGTAATGTTCCGAATCATAATGAGGACCCATCCCAAAGATTCAAACACATCAATACTGTAGATAAGTTAAAAGATGCCCAGTGGATGAAATTTTAGCCACCGTGTTCAACATTTCTGTTGGAAGAGTGTCAGAGATCTTTAAGTATTGTATTAAACGCATGTATAGGAATATCAGAATAATTAAAATGTGACCCACACAAGAACAGGTTAAAGAACATATGCCCCGGTCAACTGCTGACAGTTTTCCAGACCTGATAGCCGTATCTGATTGTGTGGAGTTTAGCACTGAAGTTCCCAGTAAGCTTATGTATTCTCAGTATAAGCGTTGCCACACATTCAAAGTAATGTACACAACAGCTCCACATGGGGCACTAATTCATGCATCTGACATGTATGCAGGGATTAGCTCCGACAAACAAATATTTGTTGAAAGTGACCTGGTACCTCGACTTAAATCAGGTGATGGGCTGATGGTTGATAAAGGTTTCACAATAGGGGATGATATTCAGGGACAGGGGCTAAAGCTCTATGGTCCTCCCTACCTTGACAAGGGGTTAAGTCAGTTTTCAGCTACAGAATGCCAAGGTGGTCGTTTGATTTCCCGGTCAAGAATAATAGTTGTAAACTTCAATTCTAGATTAAGCCATTTTGCCTTCTTGAGGCAAAAACGCATCGCCTTACTTTATCTGCCCATTCTCAATAAGATTGGGTTCATATGTGTGTTCCTGGCTAATTTGAGAACTCCTCTGCGGAATGATAAACACAAACAGACTATCGCAGGCTAGTTAGAGCATTTCCAACAGCGATATGTATAGTGCTCCTACCTCCCTGTGCATGTGCACATTCTCATTATTGAAACACTTTAGTCTGAACAGCATTCAATGTTTTAGATACTTCAATCTGCTGTCTTTATTGAAGTATAAGGGAGCAAAACAACCATTTTCATCAGTGCTGAATTTTAGCGCCCTGACTTCACCTATGATCATTTGGCAAAGATGACTGTATTATATAACAGCGTAAATATGTAGATATGACTGGTAAGATTGGAGGACATTTGTACATTTACAAACATGTACGTCTGTTTTTCTTGGTTGGTTCAGGGAGCGTACTATAGCCGGCTCCATTTTGTTAGATGTGGTGTTAATCAGATGTACTGTGCTAAAAATCATTGAATTTGAATTGCATAGTGCATCAGTATACACCACTGTCCAAATATATTTGGCTTTCATTGATTGAAATGCACGTCTGTATACGTTGGTACACGGCTTTTCAGTTGTAACTCAAAACAGTAAATTGCAGGGTTCACAAGCCCCCTGGAAAGTACTTAACACTCCGGGAATTTAATTACTAACCGGGAAAGTCCTGGAAAATCATTACAAATAAGTTAAACTTCTGGAAAAATTACACTTCCGTCTTCCGGATGAACTAGCAATCCGACGCCATGCTTTACTGTGCCACAATTAGTTACTGAACTTCGTTAATTTGCTCATCTTTTTTGTTATTGGACCAAGGGCTCCTCAAAAAGTAAAATTATTGACCTGGAAAACTCCTGGATTTTTTTCTGTTGCAAGTGTATGAACTCTGAAATTGGCTCTTGTCACAATCTTGTAACCTGGCAGCCCTAGTTTACTTTATATAACCGGTCTCCGGTAAAATTGGCATTAATGGCGGCTTATACATGTAACTTGTTATGCTCATTTCCATGTCTAGCTGCCATATGTAAATATGTAAGAAGTAAAATGAAATAAATGAATTTTCCATAAATTTGCACTTCATTTCATCTGTCCCCCCAAATTTTGATAATTGAGGCCTGGCGACTTCAATGTCACATCGTCAAATACATGAAGCTGCGGAATCGGGAGGCTAAATTACCGCCCCCCCCCCCCCATCAAACACAGCTCCAGAGGCTCAACTGCCCAACCAGGCCAGACAGACCACCAGGTCGAATGAGAGATGGCCCAGTCTCATCCCCTGTCTGATGGTCTAGCTCACCTCATTGAGGGTTTCGACGGAGATAGAAATCATAATTTCTACATCATGTAAAACAATACGTTATGTATTCTACAACGATGCTCCAAATACCAAGTTAGTTCAGTCTGTAGGACAATATTTATAAAGCGGTGAATTCTGGCATACATTTGATACCACTTATCAGTCACACACTTAAATCTTCAATAATTTCCTTTGGCATGTATTTGTCAAAAAAATCTTCCAAGTTTGGTAGGTTTACTTGCACCCAGTGTGAATCGAGAGTGAACCTTTGGGTGTGGAAACTGCTAGATTCAGGGTGGAGATATGCCAAGTCGCAATATTCTGCAAAATATCTGCAGACATACAGTTGCAACTGAATTTGGTGGAACCAGGACCAGTCTGGTTTGAGCTCGGGTAAATGTGGATGTTTTGCCCAACGCGCTCGGAAACCATCGTCAGCGGATAATGGCAATCATGCACGCAATCTCGGATAGATTTGCCACTCCATTTGACTGCCACTTTGCACTCGACAATGCCTACTGGTGTACTGCCTTTGAGGACAATTGAATCTGGGAATGCAGCTAAGAATCCCTTTTCCTGATCAACAATCAACCCAGACTTCTTCAAAGTGATGTTGGAGTTTTCATTTCTGTATCGGTCCAAAACATCTGCCTCGTGTTGCAAACCTAGTTTTGTCGCAGCAGTTGTGAAATTAGTTGGATGGAGTATCGACTTGCTTTATGTTGGCTGGGTTTGCTTTCTTGTATTTATAGAAATGGCAAATTCTTTACACTGTTGACCCAGTTATTCTGCAAGACCGAAGTCTGAACCAATATGAACACAAAGACAGATGGATTGTGGACTGTGCAATAACTGTTTGCTGCTCTGAAGAAACCTTTAAGGCATTCTTCTGCCTTTTGATTTTTAAAGATTCATTGTCTGTGCTGGAAGATATTTCTTCAATCTTTCTGTTTGTTTCTTCAATATAACCCTCAACTGGACTTCCATGTCAGACCGTCATTTGCATTAACAACTGTTGTTAACAAAGGTTTTGTTTGATAAGTCTTTTCCCATTCCTCCAACTCTTCAATGAACATTTTGGTGCAAGTGATATCTGCACTACAAATGGCCTCACGATGATAAGTGGAAGGATGTGATCATTTCAGTTCACGTTTCTCCTTTGAAGTTTCCCAAATACCTTGTGCTCTATGGCTATGCCATAGATGGCAGTCGCAGGAAGTTCCACATCACGTGGCCTGTTCCAATTTTGAAGTTTCTCTGAAATATGACAAAAAATAACCTTTAGTTCAAGATACACCCTTATTACAAGCGTCTAGTCCGTCATCCATAATTCAGCCGTCGTCCCTTAGAGAATATCCGCGTCCATAATCCAAAGACCTATTCCATATTCCATATAACAGTATTAGCACCAAATTCAAAAAGGCTTGTTTCCTGCAAGAGAGAAGCGGTCAACTGTTTTCAACGATGCCGGCAAGACATCATGATGTTCCAAAATATCAAATCCGTATCGCTGATCAGTATACTTAATCCATAATATTCGTTGCAAATTCGTCATCTAAAGAATGATGTATCTCAGTCACGCTTTGATTGTGCCTGTTCATATGATTACCATGAGGATCTTAAAGTACATGGGTTCATACGGCCGCTAGCCCCGGGTTAAGCGGAATTAGACACACGTTACGAAACGTAGCGCCATATATCTTGTACGCTACGTTCGTATTTTGCTATCAGCGTGCGAAATGTATCGCCAAATTTGAGAAACTTTGACTGGAGGTCTTTGGTGGAATAGCCCGGTTTTATAAGTTTCTGTAACAGTGTTTTGTGACGTTGGTTAAAATCGTCACACGGGATCTAGCAAATGCTACTAAGCGAGATATGTATACGCAGTATGCAGGTCCCACTGGAATATTACTGTCCAGAAAGGGATAGTTTACGATGTCGAAATTGTAATCAACTCTTTTGTCATAAAGTCGACGAGAGAGAATGCCCGCTTCATTTTTATAGATATATAGATGTAAATATGATGTGCCTGTAGGGCTGTCTGTAGTTTCCTTCAAATCCAGTGAAGGTGGATATATATCCTTCACTGCGTCATTTATCAAGCGATTATCCACAGCGAGAAGATCGTCTATATAGCGTTTGGTGAATGAGGAGGAACGTGCTTTGAATGGATCGGTTTTTGATAGCGCCTGCATATAGTCATATTCATAAGAGAAGATATACAGGTCAGCCAACCGGGGTGCACAATTAGTACCCATTGGAATACCTATATGCTGCTGATATATTGTGTTGCCAAATCTCACATAGATATTTTAATGAGAACAATAAGCAACTCTATAAACAAAGAAACATCCCGTGAATGATATCTCTTGTATGTAGTAGAGCTAAAGAATGCTTTATGGCTTCGGACATTAATATATCTACGATCAGTTTTCTTGAACACAGATACTATTAATGAACTTAGACGGTCAATAAGGTCCTGATGATGGATTGTAGTATAGAGAGTCGAGAAATCCCATGTGGATACATGTCTGTACGATATGTGACCTTTAGCATCAAGTTCTTCCGTAAGAAATTTTGAGTTTTTCAATATCCACATACATTCAACGCCAGAGTTCTTAGAAATAGTGGCGCAACACCTTTCGCAAAATGCTTTTACCTCCTGAAGGGCCCTCGTCAATAGGGTTGAAAGAAGCTTGGCTGTGCAGCTAAAAGAAGCTTGGTGGTGCAGCTTCTAGAACCAGCTATGAATCTAGCTTTGTATGGTGATTTATGCATTTTGGGAGTCCAGTATAGTTTTGGTATGTCGTTATGATTGGTTGGAAGACAAATACCTCTTTCCCTGAGAAACTTGTTGTGATTGTTAAATAAATCTTCCAGAGTAAATGCAGTTTGGGAGTAAGTAGACGTATTTGATGAAGGTATGTCTACACTCAATTCTTTAACCAGCATCTGGTAATAGTAATATTTACACATGAATATTATATTATTCGGAGCTTTGTCTGCTGTGACTATGACGAATTTACTCTGGAGATTTGCTAGAACTTCTTGCGAATTGAGGTTTCTCAGCACTTGTTTTGCTTGGGGAAGAGTACTTCTGTCAATATAGCGGATTGTTTCAACGACTTTGCTCTTGGTGAGGTCCAGCCAATCAGCGAGTACTGTAGATTCAACTTTTTCTCGCTTAAACCAATCAATAACGTACTGTTCCAAAGCAGACAGGACTATCTTCTGGTCGGCCTTCAGATTTATTCTTCTTGGCTCTCTATATTTAGGTTCTTTCATCAGGAGTAATTTCAGATCCTTATCACTCACCACATCAAGAGAACCAGTCACAATATGTTTGCATGGTGTATAGATTAAGTTCGACGATTCAAAATCACAACTATAGCCTCCTGACGTGTATAAGTTCCAGTCAAACTCCTTGACAGCATTGGAGTAATTGAATATTTTGGTGGCTATAGATTTAGTATACTTATATGAAATGCAAGGAGGTTCTGTGAACTTAAAATAGTTTGGTACAGCGTTGCGAACCTCTGGATCATCCAGGATTCGAGGTAAATTAATGATGTCCAGTCCTTTATCTAAGTAGTTGAGTTTCAAGAAAAGCTGATCTTGAGATGTTTCGATTATGTTCATTGGACGATACAATCGAAAATGTACGATGCTATATAGTAGCAATGTACGATGCTATATAGTAGCAGTAAAAGGATCATCAAGAGAGGATTATTTTTATCACAATGGATGATTCTCGTGCTCCATAGAAAGAGAATTTACTGATGCCTACATGTACCTGGTTATACCTTATTTTTATATTTCTCCTATTACATATATTTTTTTTTTCATTTTATAAATTACTAATTTTGTTGAATTACATTTTGGAAATACAGTGTAGTGTTACAAAATAATTGATAACATTTTTACAGCTGGTGAAATAACCACACTCAAAATATGACAGTATGTAACATGACAATACATCTTGTAGGTACCTGTACAGGATGGCACATCTTCTGGTAAGATGAAGGGCTTTACCAAATCTTCCAGGGCATAACACACTGCTGCTGAATGCTTGCAGGTGCAGACCGGTCCAGCACCAGCTGGACGTGAACAGTTGCTGTGTATTATTCGACCATCATCGGACAGAATTATTAGCAACTCATAATTACTCTGTCTCATCTGGGCCAAGCATTGAGATTTGATTAACGTCTTCTTTACTTCACGGCCAAATTCTGGAAATTAGTAAAATTTATATTCGCCATAAGAATAAGATTGTCTTTAACCCACACAGGTTTGCAGTCATTCACATAAAATAGATTTTTCAGCATTGATTTATTGATATTTTTAAATCATGTGACGTGAATAATGCTATAGCAATTTCACAGCCTGATATACATGTCGTTTAGACTTTTTTGTACTGGTTTACATCCCAAATATAAATATTATGCACCAGTAAACAACATGTATGACAGCTGTCATACCTTCACGTGTCCACATGTAAACAACCCATAACTGCCGTCTTTTAGAGACTTGTAGCCATGGCCTGACTCGACAAAAACGAAATAATACTTGTAATGTTGAAATGCTGGAGGAGTAATTGTGGAATAAGGCCTCTCCCATAACCTCCTTCAAATCAATAAATGATGCTGTCAATGCGGTCGTCAAGACGCTGTCGCCATTTTGTATCTCGCGCCAAATCTTGTCTGTGCCCCGACCTCTGCCTGGGGATCACAACCGGAAATGACACTATTTCTGGAAATTATTGCCGATAAAAGATCATAAATTAAAGCAAGACGGTTGCAGACTTATGGCAGCTTGGAACACAGACGCTATTACAAAAGAAAATGTTTTTCAATTCAAACATCATTCGTTGAAATTATTTGCTATATACCTCTGTTATGGCAGAGACAAATCTGCACACAGAAAACGATGAGTTGAGCCGACTTGTCAACCCACCAGCAAACGATTGGTTGTTGATGATCACATTTTTTTGCGCCACGTGACTTGCTTCTCCATTTACCGAATCCGTGGTGAAAAGGTCTATAGGATAAGAATTTATTACACAGACTGTAGCTTATGTGCCATACAATGGTTAAAACGTGCGTACATGGATGGGCACAATAAAAACATTTAAAAGTGACATCTTCATATATCAAGCATTAGCTACTTAGTTGTCGGAGTAATATTTATACGTTTGTAGTCTAGAAATTATGTTTACGGTCTAATATTTCGAGAGAACTGGATTTTCGGCAATATATCAGAAAAATATTTTCCCAGAGCAGTGAAATTTCGCAAATCTTACTGAAGAATTTCATGAAAATCAACCAGAACGGAGGTCAAATTCAACAAAACAATTTTCTTTTCGCCCTGGGCAATTTGAATTATCATAATCCCGATCTATTCTCGGACACATGGACACGCGCCTACAGATATTAGGGCAAAACTAAGAAGATTCAAAATTACTGATCGAAATGATAGCCCTAGCAGTGTTTGCTAAATATCTCCTTAATGGCTAACATGATTTGGAGGAAAATTTCGCAAGTAACGGTTCAGTTGTCCAATGCAATTAGATATCAAATATATGACTATTTCACCAAGGAATCACTCTTGCAACTTACCACATTGAACTGTAAGGGTGCCAGGATGCGTGACATGGATAGGAATTTAAAAACGCACAAGAAACTTCCTCTAAATCGATCACAAGAATATACGACACGAGTAATTGGTAAAGGGATTTAGAATGGCTTTAAAAATTGAAAATTTGCAAGCAGGAACTGAGCGACAAATGTCCCGCCATGGCATCTTCTTCACTTTACTTATCGCTTGGAATTATGGGTAGGTAATATTCGCTGTATTGTTTACAATATTACTCATGGTACAGAATAACAATTATGATATTACCGTCCTTGACAATTGAACACAGAGCAAAATCGTTACTTATATCAAGTGAAATACTACCTGCCAAGGGTGAGACAATGAAGTAAATTTTCATGTCTATTTTTACACCCGCCATTTTCATCTTCATAAACTGACTGGGTCATCCCGAACTGTAACGAATCCTTACATGTTCCCTTAGTATGTATTGATGGATTGTCATAATATCAATTAAATCGTGTATTGGTTAGTAATTATCCTTTAGTGAGATTATATATCTGGGTGGTTTGGCACAGTTGTTGGGAGTGAAATGGCATTCGGGGTTTTCCGACGACACTTCCGGAAATCAGCGAACCATGAAGTTGTTTTGGTCAATTTTTGTAAATGGATTAAATAAATACATTCTATAGGAAACTAGTCGTTTCTTACTTGCACAATTATTCTTTTTTTCATTTTTAGTATCTGATACCTGTAGTACTATTTTGCTGGGCATTTCTGTTCATATACTCGGTCAGATAGGACTTGGTAGCGGACGATAGTGTGACTTGAGTGTGGAGTCCTCCAACACAACAACAACAACACATGGAGGAAAGTGACGAATCAATTGTGTTTTGTTTTGTCCAAAACTGTTTGTATGGGCAATAAACATGCTTGTGTATAGTTGGAAATATGATAGTTAAGTGCAATACTCTTCTATGAGCGTGAATAAATCTGTCGGTACAGGTCAGAACACTATGCAACGCATGTAAACCTTGTAGCAGGTCATAACTCAATGACCATGTGCTGCTTTCTTATGCAGATCCAAGGTTGAATTTACCAACTGAATATTCAACTCAACTGTAAAAGAAGTACTTGCAGAAAATGGCAGTGCACAATTTACATCCTGTGCCCGTTCCTGCTAGCAAATTTTTAACTTCGAAGTCATTCTCAATTCCTTTCCCAATTATTCATGTGGGATCTTCTTGTGATTGATTTAAAGGAAGTTTCTTAGGCGTTTTTAAATTCCTGTCCAAGTAATGCACCCGCACATCCTTACAGTTCAATGCGGCAAGAGTGATTTCTTTGTGAAATGGCCATATATTTCATTTCTAATTACATTCAAATAAACACAACCGACTGAACCATTGTATGCGAAATTTTCATCCAAAACCTTGTAGCCATTTTGGAGATTAGCCAACATTGCCTAGGACTATCATTTCGGTCAGTAATTTTGAATCTTCTTAGTTTTGCCCTTAAATTTTATACATGAGAAAAGAGTTCGATCGTGTTGGGAAATTCAGGACCGGTAATCCATTGCGAGTTTAGCACAAAACAACGGCCGGATGATGTTTACGGGAACAAGGATGCCAGCACGGCCTCGTGGTTTCACCACCCAAATAATTTTAGGCCTAAATAATATCTGTCCTGACCTGAACGTGTCAAGGTCAGACGAAGCTCGAAGTAATAGTTCTCCTAGACGGGCAATGATAGTAAACGGAACATAAATTGGAACAATAACTTTTCCACCTTACAGGGATACCACATAGGTATTACAACACACTTCATAAGACTTACCGCAATAACCATTACAAAGGCAATTCCACACTGTGGGGTAGCCCAAAACGGTCTTGCTGTAGTAAAAAAAAACTGTTGGCTGAATCAAATGGCGACAGGCAAAGCTGGACAGTGAGATTTTGTGGACTATCGTATGTGAGCGTCAAAGATGAACTGTTGAGAGCCATGCGTGTCTCCTCAATTCAAATGCAAATACCTCGTCTGTGGTAGCCCGCACGTGGCGTTATTTTTAGTTCCAAGGCATTGGGGGAAAAGCGAACAGTTAATTCCAGAGGACAAAAGTTACTTATGATAACATGAACTTCATACCCTAAACGTGTCAAGGACAAGTTGAAGGTCCGGAACAACATAGATCGAGACGAGCGGCATTATTAGTACCAAAGGTGTGAAAGGAATCCGCGTGAAACCGACAGGACGGCACCGGTAATGTTTTACATTGAAAAGCATCAACAAATGTTGGACGCCGACCACGTATGCCCGTTTAGATCCCATGCAGGCTTGCTTTCGGAAAGGAGAAAAGATTACATGGTGAGGGACCGTTTTCAGTACCGACTCCTTGTTCGACACAGGTTTGTCGAAAAAAACCCACAAACGAACCAACCTGATATCCAACAATCGTTCCGTCCGCCGCTCAGGCTAGTTAAGATGAATTTCTTGTTTATATGTCGTTGAACATGAGCTCTTTGTCAAGCGAGAATTAAAATTCACAACTTTATTTTATTTTATTTTGTTTTGGTCAGAAAAATTGGTTGTGATAAGATATTGGAATTAATTCTACGCTGCCTATAGAAATCTGCTTTGGTGATGGGAAGTCCAGAAAGTATGGCCAACTGCAAATTTTATTCCAGTCACAAAAATAAAATATTTTTGTCATTTACTCCTTGGTTTCCTTAAGTGGCATTCATTGACTTCAGAACGATACTAGTACCTGTATCGAAACGTCGTCCTGAATAAACTAGAAGTTGTTATCCATAAGCAATTTGTTTATTTATTTACATTTACTCCTTGTCTCGCTTTTTATCATATTACCATTACTTAACACGTACACACCGAGAGACTAGTTTTGTTTGCAGGAAAATTATCGTGGAGACAAACCAACAAACAAACCAAAAGATGTGGGGACGATACACTGACTTTTCTCTTCAACCTGCCTATTATATGCCGAAGCCAGAAGTAGGTCAATTTGTGGCTTTAGCAGTCACATCGACTCGACCCCAACACGTGATGGAATTTGCATAATTGGGCCTCTGGTGTTCGACTTGAACAAGACCACAAAGTATCTTCTGTCACGCGGACATCGATGCCTAATAAAGTAGACGAACATAATATAACTGTTACCCTTATTGTAAAATAAAAATCGGACTATTCAAGCAAATATTTCGAGTGTATGTATTTGCTCATATGAAATTAATTCTTGATGGATGGTTATTTAAGAACAGCCGTAGAGGAGCTCAGCAGGACACACTGTATATTTTACAGATCTAATGCCCAATTTGAGAATAAAAAAGAACTAAACATGGCAAAGTTTGGCATAAGACCATACTATCCCGAACAAAAGATGACAATACAACTTAGATATCCTTTGTGGATTGTATTTCTTGAGTCTTTGCGCGGAATAGTTACCCTAAACGTGATCGCTCCGGTACTCTTATCAGAAGCGTTACGGAAGGATCTGGCACCGCTTGCCCGACATTGAGACTTTTTAAACACGCATGCCGTTCTTTATATGTCGTTTTGATAGACTCTGGACCGATTCCGAAGGTATGACAGCCCGTTCCTACACTCGTCAAACTGGCGTGCCAGGAATACAGGCTTTATTTGCTTTCAGGCGCAAGCCGCCCTTCTTGTCACGCTAACATGCCGTTCGCAGTGTGCCCCAAAGTTGAGAAACTCCCTAAAAACGACAAGCGTGAAGGAGAATGAATTGGCTTCCAGAAAATAACCGGTAAAGAGTTTCAAAATGAACGTTTATACGGTACGGGTCATAGCACATGGAGATCAATACTCGTCGCATGGATATCAATACTCATCGCTTGTGACTATCAGTCACAGGCATTATTGATAGGAACAGTTGTGGCTAGTGATCTTCATGGTACGTTGCCGATCACGTGATACATACGAATATAGAGAAGAAATTCAACCGGTCGTAGTAGGAACGAACGGAGCCATGTAAACTTGGCTACAACATGAACTATCACAACTGTTCCTATCAATAATGCTCGCGAAATATCAACCGCGGACATTATTGATAGGAACAGTTTTAGCTAATGTCCATCGTACGTTGCTTGTGCCTTGGAGATAGTAAAGTTTTCTTACATGGCGTCTCTCCTCTTGTCCAGGCCTTTGTTACAGCATCCGTTCAGGCACTAAAGATATGATAAAATATAACATATTTGGAATTTTTACGTATTATCCATTTGGTGTTTGGCAATTTTTGCAGAGAGAGAGAGAGAATTAAGGTTTAACGTCGCATTCAGCAATATTTCAGCTATATAGCGACTGGTAATAAATATGACAAATAAATAAATAAAATAAATAAATCAAACAAAATTCTAAGTAACAACTCAGCAAACTAATGCGTTAAAACAGGTACAAACATTAAAATTTGTACAACAAACCAATCTTTCTCAAGCGTAGCTGCTCGGTAAAAAGTATCTCTTATAATTTTAAAATCTATGCAGTCTATGAGAATATGGGACCGGTGTGCTGCGGTGTCCTATACATAGCGTGTCCTGGGGACACTCCAATCTGGGGAAGAATGTCCTACAGACAATGTTAACCAGGTACGAGTGTCCTACGGACAACTATCACCTGGGGATTAATGTCCCACCCTGGGGAAGAGTGTCCGTGTTTCATTTGTTGATATGGAGATTATTTGGGACGAGCACGTGTGATGTTGGTTGGAGGTGAGAAGGTGTGGGTAGCTTAAGTAGCATTGGCTGGTTCGATGACGTCACAAGGACATTCAGTTAGCATTATACCGATTTGCTTTACTTTCGAAATGTTTTGAGCATGGAGAATATTTTGTTGGGCAAAGCAATAGACTTTTTGTGCGATTTAGAGCAACACACGATGAAACATGGAGGATGGGAAATCCCTCAGTAATAGTACATATTCTATTGAATTGGGCTGATGACCCCCGAATATCTGAACAGGCACACACATTGCCTGACGAAATTTGGCACCAATATTTTGACATTCCCACGTGCATGGGCACTGAGGACTTCGAATATATATAACCTTTGCCTCGAGACGACATCGCGTGCATACGCACTCGTTTGAGGTGTGTGTTTTGACCAAAAACGTCGTGCCCTTAGGGTATCCCTTCAAAACTCTCACTATGTACAGACAAAGGTTTGTTTTCATGACAGTAGTCTCACACAGACTGTTGCACCGTCCAGTGATAGTAGACAATGCGTATTAACCCGCATATTGACCTTTGACCGATCGACGTCACAGTCACGTGATCGGAAGTGACCTTTATTTCCAGCGCAATTGTGTTCCCGGTACATTTTGTGTGCATGCAAAGGGTAAAAAGTCACTTCCGGTGAGATGACTGTGCCGTCTCCGAGGTCAAAGGTCAATATGCGTATTAATACGCATTCTCTACTACTATCCTCTGTGTTTAACCTTACAACTTGGAACGGTGCGAGTACGGGCCGCTCTCCCTCCGCTACGTGATAAACTACGGTCAAGATTTCGATTATGCTTCTCCCCTACTGTGCACATAAATTGAGTATTTCTGGTACATACTTACTGTGGCACATACACGTCTCTTGTCATATGCGTAGCAGTGATAGACACTATTGTGTACTTTCTAAAATACACAGAATGATGTTTTTATATAGCAAACATTCGTTTGTGTTTTTCGGTAAACGGGATTACCACAAGAGTTGGACAACTCCAATAGGTCTCAATATAGCTCATACATTCGTTAAGTATCTTCAGTAATAATGATAGGAATTTCGCTTCAACATCTGAAACGCTACATAGAGACGCATTTGCCATGCCCACGTTAATCTGTTACCAGTAGGCCTAATCAGGAGTGTACAAATCGAATGCGTACAATATATATATATATATATATATATACACATATATTACGTAATATGTGTATCGTTGGCACACATATGAAGAGTCTGAGCATTTTTTTTCACAACGATTGTGTACCATTGATGCTTTTCGTACAGAGTATTTAGAGCGATGTTCTCATTTTGGACTGAAGTTACATTATCTTAGATGCGAAGGAAAAAGGGATAAATATAAAATGATCTTGAGTGGCATCCAGGCATGAAATTAACTTCCTGTCTTGTTCAATTATGTTGAGGATGGCACCACTGTAACAAAATTTAGGGTAACCTTTTATGGTAGAAATATGAACTCTGTAGAGTTTTAAATATCTGCCCTTAATGAGAATGTTTAGTGTGGCGGATGGGCACATATCCGAACGACCTAGCCAAATATGGATTTAAGCATAACATTTCACATTTTTAGATTCCGATCAAACAAATATTTCAGTGTCACATCGGTTAATTTTGGTATTACTCAAAACGTACAAAAGAATTGATTAACAATAAATTAGTTTTATATTCAATGGAAAACAAATGCGTAAAAGACGTGTGAGATTGCGAGATATGTTTCGCCAGTCATAGAGCGTATACAACCGAAATAGGTATTATAATATTATACAATATAGTAGCGACTGGTACAAGTATTGCCACAGAAGATATATAACAACAGTGATACGGTATCTACATTTTCACAAGGATCAATTATATCATAATCACTGTTTTAGAGAACATAACAGTTAACGAATCGCATACAAATTACCTTCTGACAAGATGACGTCATGATGACGTCATCAAAATAATCTTTTGAATTGTCCCTTCCTCTTTGATTAGAGTGTGGCTTATAATTAAAGAAATACACTTGTGGCCCAAGGTTAGCCATAATAGTAATTTTACCCCGGTCTGTTAGGGTTAAACTGCATGCCAATAATTATACATATTAGATTTCATGCCATATGTTGATATTGGACGTGAAGCAAATATCAACCCATAATAATAGCCTGCTTACAGGACTAAAATATAACCAACTCTTACTTAGTAAACGCCAAAAATATATAATTATTCACAGTAATATTGATTAATCTTTTTTATTATTAGTTATTTATGCTTGAATTTATAAATGTGTATTAAAACAAAGATGAACGTGTTGAACTAAATTACCTATGTGCGAAAAGGAGAAAAAAGTGTAAGATGAAAAGGAAACAAAAAAAGTGCAGTCCAGACTGGGTTCGAACCTGCACAATGTCGAGCTCAAACCCGCCATTCTGGATACTGACTATCCCAACATACATAACCACAGCGCTATGGCCTCGACAGCTGCCAACACCGATTTCTAAAGGTGCCCAATACATGTGCATAATAGTGGGTCAAATGGGACACTTGTATTGTAGGACACTTACAACCGCCACTGTTGTAACGGCATAGAATGTCCGTTTGGCTAACAGTGTCCTACCCTATAAAATGGAGCGTAACACGAAGTTATGCCCTAGGACACTCCAATCCTTCCTAGGCCAACCCTAACCTGGAGATGAGGGTCCGTAGGACCCTCATCTCCAGATTAGAGTGTCCGTAGGACACTCTAATACAGGGGACATTATTAGCCTCCACACCGGCTCTTTTTTAGTAAATATTCGTCAGTTAATCGTGTGTGGCCGATCCTACATCGTCTAATGATGGCCTGTTCGAAACGTTTCTGGCTGCTCGGATGAGTATAACCAAAAGATTTTTTGAACTCGTGGAGTTTGTTATTATCCATGGTATCCCATAAAGCTTGAAAGAGCTTCCTTACATAAGCACAGGTAGATGGTCTGAAATCGCTGTATGGGATTCCAATAGGATCAATCTCTTTATCCAGAGCTGCCTTAGCCATTTTATCAATCTCAGTATTGCCTTTGATTTCAACGTGACTAGGCACCCTACAAAACACAATATCTATCTGTTAATCAAATCTAATGGCATATAATTCTAGAATTTTCAAGATGGTATGATGGGTTGGATTTCTACTTATAATGGCTTGAAGGCATGATAGCGAATCCGAGAATGACATTTTTTCCTTCTAGTGGACCCAATACCTTCTAAAGCCGACAATAGAGCTTTTGCCTCTGCAGTGAATATGGAACTTTTACCTGGTAGACGATAGGTTTTAGTTTTGGAACTAAAGATTGCAGCACATGCTATAGCTACTCTCTCTCCATCTTTAGAACCATCTGTATAAATAGCCTGAGGTGATCTGTATTTCTCTCCTAGTACACCAAATTCTTGTGTATACACGAGCTGGCTCGTGTCTGTCTTTTTATATTTCGTCAGTCGAATATCTACTTCTGGTTTGGCTAACTGCCATGGTGGAGTTGGCAAGAGCTTGTTAGGTAAAATTTGACTAACTTTAATCCCAGCTGCCACAATGTGTGATTTCATACTGATTTCAAGAGGTGGAATAATCGAGGGTTTCTTTGAATAGAAATCTGCGTACTGACGGTTGAAAACAGAGTCATATGCAGGATTTGAGTGATTTGATCGCAATTTTGTGATATATTGCAGCGATAGTTTAATTCTTCGAAGATCTAAAGGAAAGTCATCTGGTTCGACATACAAGCTTTCTTTAGGTAATGTTCTGAACGCACCGAGGCAAAGTCTTAGTCCTTGATGGAGAACAGGATCTAGCTTTGCCAAGTTTGACTTGCTTGCACCATTGTAAATAATAGAACCATAATCAAGTTTGGAACGAACAAGTGATGGATATAAATGGAGAAGAGTTTGCTGATCTTCTCCCAACTTTTAGCTGGAAACTACCTTCAACAAATCTAGACCTTTCGTGCATCTGGTTTTCAAGCAAGTTATATACGATTTGAATGTTAGTCGTTGGTCAAACAATATGCCTAAGAATTTGCCCTCATTTACGACTTTGATTTCAGTTCCATCTAATGTAAGTACTGGATCTTTGAGCTGGAAATATTTTCTGCAAAAGTGTATACAATTTCTATTAGCTCTGGAGAATTTGAAGCCATTTTCTAGACGCCATTTCTGAATTCTGTATAGACAAATTTGTAATGTTCTCTCAATATAATGTATACATTTTCCACTACACGATATGTTGAAATCGTCTACAAAGATTGAACCATCAATTGATTTCTTAAGAACGACAGCCAAACTGTTGATCTTGATACTAAGGTAGTAGACAAAATACTGCCCTGTGGGACACCCTGGTCTTGATCAAAATGATCAGACAGGGTTGTACCCAAACGAATTTGGAATTGTCTCATTCAAAAAGTTGGAAATGAAAACGGATAAATGGCCTTTTAATCTCATATTTTGAAGATGTTCAGAATCACGTATTTCCATGTAGAATCATAGGCCTTTTCTAAATAAAAAAAATGATAGACACCACCTGTTCATTCTTGGCAATGGCAGTTTTGCAGAAGTGTCTTGCCATGTTATACAACTTCGACATGAGCGGCAATTTTGTGCGAATAAATGGTACGGTATTTTACTGATATAAATCGGAAGAAAGACTGTCAAGGTGAGGTTCCAGGAATGGATGCCATGACACAGGATTCAACTTAGCTACCGTACTTTCGAGATAAGCAATTGTGCCCATTCACGCCACAGTTGTACGTACACCGTGAGGCCGTAATTTCAATACCGGTAATTCATCACCGTTCGGTATGCAGGCTACAGTGGATACTCCTTATGCGCTCATATAATTTGGTAGGAGTCAATGCACAGTCCGAGAATAAAAATCTTTCTCATACTTCGCTTATTCTCCCACAAAATTGCAAATGACAGCTCAATATATCACTTATCTAGTTCCCCGTATGACAACCTGCTATTTACAAAATTCTAAGTATTCTAACAAACACAGGTCAAGTTTCCAGCAATCCAGATGCAATCAACACAACACACCAAATATGTACATACATTAAAAATTCTACAAAAAAAAACGATTTTTGTCGACCTAAAACACAGTCTCCTTTTACCCGACTAAAAAAGTCTTCTAAAGTAGCTGCCTGATAAAAAGAATCTCTAACAATCTTAAAATCTATACAATCCATCAGAATATGTTTCACTTTTTGAGATCCTCTTGGCATGGAATACACCTTGGGGATTTTTCGCGAGTTTATCGTGTATGGCCGATTCTACCTCGCTTGATCATGGCTTGATCGAAATGTTTCCGGCTGCTCAAATGAGTATATCGTACAGGTTTTTTAACTCAATAAGTTTGTTATTATCCACAGCATCCCATAAAGATTGAGACACTTTTCTCACATAAGCACAGATAGAGGGTCTGAAATCGGTATATGGGATTCCAACGGGATCAATATCATTATCTAGTGCTGTCTTAGCCATTTATTCAGCTTCAGTATTTTCTTTGGTGCCAACGGTAAAATAATTAATTTGATGGAAAGTGATTTGTAGAAAACTGTCACACGTACGTAGACGTAATCTTATAGGGATTGTCGAACTCGTAATTTAAAATTGTTTAGAAGTTAGTTTTGTTAAATCATTGAAGTGATGAACGGATGAAAATGACATGTGACAACAAGTTATACTCTGTATTTCTCCGATTAAATAGATAATTAAGAATGTATTTTCCAATGGGAATTCAGTCTAACCGGTAACAGACGTCAAGGCATCGGATCTGGCACTGGTATACGTGGGGAGCATATATGTTTCAAGCTGCCACTTTATTGTAAGCAAATTTAACATACGTAGGCTTAAAGGAATAGAAAACCCTAAGGCGATGCATACGAATATCGAAAGAACTATATCATTAGTATTCGAAAAACAAAACAAATCAGCTTTTCTAGTAATTCCGAATGAGTGAGAACATTTTGAACATCAGATTTATTGCTCAGAACAAGAATCAGTGGAGGTCGCCATTTTAACAAGCCTGAGAGCCGTTAGCCAATGAAAATCCTTTAAATATCACCTGACATTATTTCTGTGACGTAGTTGGGCCCCAGGCAGAGTAGCTAATAACATGGAGACCAATTGTAAATTATTGTGTCGATGGCTTTTGACAGATCGCTGGACCTTTCTTTAGGCTCCGAGACGAATATGAGGATCGGGATATATGAATGTCGAATTGATATACAGGTTGACATGTGGCATTTTGAGGCAAGAATATCAGGCCACATCACCCGATAGCAGAAGAAACGCTGCTAATGTTGCCGTTGTTGTTGTTTAATGCTTTACCTTATGGGATAGAGCCCGGATGACACCGTGATATTTGTCGCAGCGTCATCTGCATACAAACAGTATGGCCCATCAAACGTCACAGTCATTCCAACATGTCGCAGATCATAAAGTGTTAACGTGTGAACGATAAATCGGTATTTACTCAGCTGTAGAATTTTGTTAATTTTTTCTACGGGTGTTTTTGGAATCTGGTGGCATAATTCTGTCATGTCGAGCACGTGTTTATGCAGAGTTTACTATTCCTTTAAACCTTGGAAGTCAAGCTGTGATAAAATGTCAATTTCACTGTCAATGGACGGACAGACCAAGAGTCTCGCTGTTCAATAGAATTCAGAAATAATTATTGGAAATGGATTAGGAAAGTCATGTTTTGAGATGCTGTTATTGTATTGTTTAAAAAGTATATATAAGTTTTGTCCTGGTGATCCAGAGATTCGAAGTATCGATTATTGTTAGACCAAGTTGTGGGATTTCTCCCAACTGGATGTCGTATACGTTTATGTTCAAGTTACCATTATCTGTTGTACGCATATCCTGTATTGGTTGATCAACCAAGAAGAAAGTTCGACAGGAGCAGAAAGCTGCAACTGCGCCTGAAGCTTGAGTTAATGGAAGCGATTGAGTATGACAAAACAACTTTCTTCAGGCTAGTCAAAGCACAACCGTCTATGAAATATGCATCTCTAGCATCTATCTACGTAAATGACATTAGTTACACAGGACGACTTGCGGATGAAAAGCCCATTTTACGAAGCTGACTACACCCACATCAAATCCGAACTTCTACTGCTCCTACAACAGTGATGCAAATTTTGACCGACTAGTGCTAGAGGACATCTGTGATGAGCAAAAATTATTCGAAATTTTCAGTCATAATTGAAGAATCCATAAGAAAGGCAATTCTCAAGCTCAACACTTGCAAAGCCCCGGATGTTGATGGCATTACTGCCGAGCATTTCAAATATGGAATAGGCAGTGATACGCCAGCCATATTGTGTCTCCTGACTGCCATACTTCGCTGATATCATCTCCCGGAAGTAATGAATAATGATATCCTTACACCAGTTTTCAAGAAAACAGGAAAGCCGACCCTAGCCATAAACTACAGAGGTACGGCTCATCCACAAGATATTTGAATATATTCTTCTTGATCATCTTTCCGATGCAATATTCAGCATACAACATCCCCTCCAACGTGGTTTTGCCAAAGGTGTATCACCGCTTTGCAGTGCACGTAAAGTACAAGAGTCCATTCTCGACTTCAAATCCCGCTCAGAGAAATTTATAGTTACATTTCTGGATGCTAAATCCATTTGATGTGGTCAACCACTTCTGTCTTTAAGGAAACTCTACCAGTCCGGAATTGAGGGTACCTTATGGCTGACAGTTGCCGATCTCCATATGGAGATATACACTCAGCTGAAATAGCATACTACATTCTCTGGCAGGATACACCAAAGCCAGGATGTCAGACAAGGTGGCTCCAGGATTGGCCTCATTAATTGTTGCGCCCTTACGTTTGCAGATGATGTTCCTATCATTGTGAATGAGGACAGGAGATTACAGTGACCGTGAACGTTATGCAATATAATCTACCAAAATCAAAGGAGATTGAACTTCACACTCGGACAATCCCAGTTCAGGAACCTCTCAAACATCTTGGGTATTCTGAGTGACAAGTCCTTGACTTCCGCAAAATTAACCGTTGATGAAAAATCTCCCAGAGCTCTACGTGTATTATACTGTCTTCTGAGATCCGGTCTTCATTGCAAGAACGGATGTACGTCATGATGTCTTGTCGGCATCATTGAAAACTGTTGAACGCTTCTCTCTTGCAGGAAACTAGGCTATGTTTATGTATACTATGATTGTCTTTTTTGAATTTGGTGCTAATACTGTTCTATGGATATGGAATAGGTCTTTGGATTATGGACGCGGATATTCTCTAATGGACGACGGCTGGATTATGAATGACGGACTAGACGCTTGTAATTCAGGTTCTGTTCTCTTACCGGGATTAGATGTCAACAACCTAGAAATGAAGAAACTAGAAAGTTTTCACAAGAGGACGTTAACGGAAAGCTTCTTCCTTCCTAGCCGTGTTGCGACTCCAGCCCCATACGTTCTTGCTGCTGCTTTACCTAAGTTAAATGTACGAATCTTGTACCTTCTTCGCAGCATTTGTACCAACGACCAGAACATGACATACCCGTCATAATAATAATAATAATAATAATAATAACTAAACATTGTGGGTACAACGACACGGTCTTTCCATGACGTCCCCAAAGGTATTATTTCGCCGTATTATGATGCGGCATACACTTCAAATACGGAGTGGAAACATTTTCCGGAAAGTTGTCTAGTTTGATTGCGAGAGACTTAGATCGAGTGTGAACTTTCATCGTTATGTGCAGTTGTTCAAACAATTGCGAAAAGTTAAAGTATTAAAATTCTATTGTTTTCTATTTAGTTTTTTTTACAGAAAATGATGTCGGTCAGATTTATAAAAATAGGTAGTAATAACTTGTTGAAAGTTTTTTTTCTGTTGAGCAAAGTTGCAACGTCTTTGGAAATAAATATTTGAATGTGGTGACTTATGCTTTCAATATGCTATTCAATTGGAAAACTTTTATATCTATTGATCTTATAAGTAGTATATTTAGATATTTGTAATATAAGAGAAATAAGATTTTGTACTTAGTGCTTTTAAATATTTGGATGTCATTCGGCTGAAGCGGGTACTGGGAGTTGTGCGGACATGCAAATGGAGATATGTACATGAAGATGTACAAGGAAAATGTGGTGGAGATAAACATTATGAGAACAATGAGTTTCAGTGGGGTCGTATGAGTTCTCAATATTCAAACACTGATGTCAGGGTGTGTAAAATTAATCATGTTTGTAGTTGTCACAATAAAATTACAAATGGCAGTGTGTGTGTAGAAGTGTGAGGAGATGGGGAGGTGTTTTATGCATTACAAGGGTGACATAACATGAATAATGGTACTGCGAAAAAGTACGTTGTGAGTGATTTTTCAATTATATATGGTGACAGTTATACAAAATGGTTGCGGAAAGGGTATTGCTATTGAAGAGCGAATTCAGGCTTATAGTGTTTGATTTAATTATTCACTGTTACATCAGGAATACTTTCCGCATACAAGAGACAGAGAGAGAGAGAATAATTTGCACATGTGTAAGTGTCTAAGAACAGCAAACCCTTCATGGTATAACAAGTGATAAAACAAATTACTTGAGAAGACACTATCCTTGAAAACGTAGGAGTGATGCGTCAAGGAAATGGCATACTTTGAAAGTAGATTTGATTCAATGAACGTTGAGGTTTCTATAAACGAGTCATTGACAAGGTAATAGGACATCTTTGCGTACACAAATAAGAGTTATATTACAAAATATACCAGTTAGAATGAAGTTGTTTGGCCAATAGAAATTTTGGAACAGCTACATGAACGTGGTGGTTTTCTGGTATGTTACTTAATCAAATGAATTATGTAACCCTTTACTTCTGCTTGGGGAAAACGGTATAAAAAGACGATGCACAGTCCATTATTACCACTTTTTCACCATGGACAAGTTAGATCTCAAGGTGCTCATGGACCGAGCAAATAGATCGAGGGAAACCAAAGAAGTTTACGGTATAGATTTTAAAGGACACGTTTTTCAGATAGTGTATTGGGGAAACAAACTAGATGGGAAGTTCGAAAAGGGGAAATATGTAAAGTTACATAATTTCAAAGTAGCTTCAGAAGGAACATCCAAAGTACGTATGTCTTTTTTTCATATTTTTACATCAAATCTGAAAATTGAGCTTACTTACATGCGATAATTACCGATGTGGAATGAGTTTGTCTTGCGAAGTAGAGTATTATATGCATAATATACTATAGACAGTAGAGCAGATTTTTGGTAGACCCGTCATGTGAGACCACTTTAATCGGCAACATTTTGCGTGCAATACATTTGGCCCTTTTCACTTCCTGGTTGAATGGTTCTCTACAAGTAGTTACCTATTGTATGTGTCTTGCATGACGGTTTTGAGATTTTTAGATTTGCTTGGTATTTATATGAACAGTGGCACTGAAACCGTGATATAGGGTCTATTCGTTATGTAAGACAAGCAAAATAGGGTTGGGGTTGGGGTTAGGGTTAGAGAATTTCGTTGAACGACCAAAATGTTACCGGAGAAGCTGTACTCCGTTCATGCATTGCATTGAATCGTTTTGCATGAGGTACTAAAGCGATATATTGTAATTGAAAATAGGTGATTATGTTTCGTTATATTTAAAAATAAGGACAAATGCATACCAATCCGTAGGACTTATTTACCTATTACTTTGGTTCAGTAAATGAGGAACTTTATATTTGGTATACTGTTATTAGAGGTCAGTATGGGTTCATATTGCCGGGGGAGCTTAGTATTATAGTAAAGAATGGAATAGTAGACAAATAATTTTTTCCGGATATATTTTTTAATTGAAAAAAAGGCAAAGATTGTAGTATAAACCAAGTACCTGAGTGCCAAGTACCTTTTTTTTTTAAATTTATTGAACCTTTCAAAACAGTTACTCGGTATCTGCAAGTACAAATGATCACAGGACTAGAAAAATTATATGCATTTAATTAGTTGCAGGTTTATTATAGAGAAGTAACTCGAAAGAAAGCTTATAACAGACGAAATCGTTAATATCCAATTGTGGGAAATGCAGTAGTTAGACCAATTGGTCGGATTGGTTATCAATACGCTAAGATGTGGCCGACGAGTTCAGCTGAAATACAAGTGTCTAGTTTGTCATTCGTAATTCAGGCGTCGTCCATTAAAGAATATCCGAGTCCATAATCCAAAAACCTATTCCCTATTCATACAACAGTATTCGCACCAAATTCAAAAAGACAATCATAGTATACATAAACATAGGCTAGTTTCCTGCAAGATAGAAGCGGTCAACAGTTTTCAATGATACAAGCGTCTAGTCCGTCATTCATAATTCAGCCGTCGTCCATTAAAGAATATCCGCGTCCATAATCCAAAGACCTATTCCATATCCATATAACAGTATTAGCACCAAATTCAAAAAGACAATCATAGTATACAAAAACATAGGCTAGTTTCCTACAAGAGAGAAGCGGTCAACAGTTTTCAATGATGCCGACAAGACATCATGTTGTTCCAAAAATAAAAATCCGTATCGCTGATCAGTATTCTTAATCCATAATGATCGTTGTCAAGTCGCCATCTACCGAATGATGTATCTGTCACGTTTTGATTGTGACTGTTCATATAAGCACCATGAGGATCTTGAAGTACATGGGTTCATACGGCCCCTAGCCCCGGGTTAAGCGGAATTAGATACAAGTTACGAAACGTAACGCCATAGATCTTGTATGCTACGTTCGTATTTTGCTATCAGCATGCGATATTTATCGCCAAATTTGAGAAACTTTGACTGGAAGCGGTTCATGGAATAGCCCTGTTTTATAAGTTTGTGCAATAATGTTTTGTGAGGTTGATTAAAATCGTCACATCTAACACAGGATCTAGCAAATGCTACTAGGCGACAAGATGCCGACAAGACATCATGATGTTCCAAAAGTATAAAATCCGTATCGTTGATCAGTAATCTTAATCCATGATAATGACGAAAGTCCGATCGTCATGCAAGAAGAAAGCAATGGTGATAAGGGTACCATGAAAAAATGATGCAAGGCTATTGGATGCAGGTGCCTGTGTTCATTACATGACGAACTGTCCAGAAAATAGAAAAGGAAATTTTGTTATTCAAATTTAGTGGTGGCCAGCAAGGAACGCTGAACCAATTAATCCTTGTGGACAAGATTTCTTTAATCTGCAAGTCCGTTTGATTTTTTTATTTGCGACTGTTTATTTAAATGTTTTTGCATGACCCCCCGAGTTAAGGATCAACAGTGGCCGTGTGAAGACCATAAGTGATGTTTTCGGCCATTTGTTTTGGTTTTTCGTTTTCTGTATGGAAAAGTGGGTAAACATTTTATTTTATATCGGATGATTTTTTACTAATTTATGATCCATTTTCTTGGAGAAAATAAAATAAAAATGAAATATTCAATAATCATTACTGCAAATTTGTCCAAAAATGTTATTATTGAAAGGTCAGCGTGACTTAATCATGACGCCCATGTTAGTTTTTTTGCATTGTTTTAGAGCTTCACCCAAAGATACAATGTGGTAAGTTTCAGGATTCTATCCTTTGCGATAGGAAAAATATGTAGGGGAGCACTTTCTCCCCTCCCCCAACCCCCGGGCTGTGGTACAGCTGAAAATGCCCAAGCCAGATAGTGTTAACGTTTGTTGAGTGAAGAGCAATTACTATGAAATGAGTTATGAATTTTGCAGGTTTTCAAATTGCCGGTAAAATCGCACTTCACAGTGGACTTGCAGAAAGAGTTGGAATTTTACAATCCGCCAACTGTCACAATTCCTGAAGTCTTGGCATCGATTCCACCAAGACGTCGTACCATTAATGGAAGAATTTCCCGTGTAAGTAGACTTGCGTCGAGTGATCGGTCAACATGACAAAGAAAAATGCGATGGGAATATAAAATTATGTAAGCTATTAACTATGTCCCGAAGTTTGATACTTTGGATTGAGTATCTGAATATATTTTTACCGGGGAAAAAATGAGTGATCATTATTCAGATTGGAGAATAAGGTCTGTGTGTGTGTTGTTAGAAGGGGGGGGGGGCATGCGTAAGGTCTATGTGTAAGACAAAGTTGAGACATTTTCTTCGATGGGAAATTGACGTTGTATTGGATTTGCCAAACCAGCTTTGTAGTGTTATTTAGAGAATTAATAGCATTGTACAACAGAATGCATGGACAATGCCCTGTTTATTGAAAATTTGCTTGATTATTTTTTTATCGCGGTTTTGCATTTTCTTTTATCAAAAGAGGACTTGTAGGTTATATCAGCTCAATTTAGTTGCACTTAGAAAAATGTCATTGGAATTACAAGCGTCTAGTCCGTCATTCATAATTTAGCGGTCGTCCATTAAAGAATATCCGCGTCCATAATCCAAAGTCCTATTCCATATAACAGTATTTGCACCAAATTTAGAAGGACAATCCTAGTATACATAAACATAGGCTAGTTTCACGCAAGAGAGAAGCGGTCAACAGTTTTCATTGATGCCGACAAGACATGATGATCTTCCAAAAATATAAAATCTGTATTGCTCATCAGATTCTTAATCCATAATAATGGTAGTAAAATAGTCTTCTAGAGAATGATGTATCTCAGTGACGCTTTGATTGTGATTTTTCATATGAACACCATGAGGATGTTGAAGTACATTATTTCATACGGCCCCCCAGCTCCGGGTTAAGCGGAATTAGCTACAAGTTACGAAACTTAACGCCAAAGATCTTGCACGCCACATTCGTATTTTGCTATCAGCATGCGATATGTATCGCCAAATTTGATAAATTTGGAACATTACGGTGTAAGCATGGTTATTAATATACGGCATGTGAAATGGGGTAACTGGGGTATAATTCTAGTTTATTGGGTGTGACGTTTCTTTGTTGGTAATAGCGTGGATATCTGATCCAGAGATAAGCCTGTGGTTTACAGTTGAGTGTTATCTTTTTTTTTCAATTACAGCTGTTATTACAATTTTTTTTAACAAGGTTCCACAAATGTTTGAGGGACAAGGGTGGAAGAGAGTGGAGGTGGGGATAAGTGACCCCATAACAAAGAGTAGTATACTCTTGAAACTCTGGGGTGACAAAGTAGACATGGAGAAGCGAGGGGACTCCTCTGAGACTTGATTTCTTTAAGGGAAGAAAGGAGTTATTGTCGACTGCCCAAACAACGATAAAGGCAAGAACATATACGATATCCTTTTTGTTTGGCCTGTAGGAGTTGACGGTAAGTACATTTAATACTCTTATTTCAATTGTTGATAAATTTGTTGGCTGGTTCTTTCTCTTAGTGTTAAATAGTTACATTAAGTTGAAATTTTGCTATGTATTGATTTGAATGCAAATGGTATAATAACGTTTCGTTAACACTTGACCCGTGGACACGTATGGATTTGGTACGTTTTCTTCATATACATTGAAGACTACTTTTTATATTAACTCTATTATGCGAGTGTGGTCGCTTAGTCATTATTTAGTTGTCCCCATTAAAGAATATTCGTGTAAACAATTGACAGACATCGGATATAACGGCATTAACATGGAATTCAAGAAGACAATCATAGTATAATAGTAATACACTTTATTAAAGAAAACATGGATAGGTGCGAAAGGCCTCTTTCCCCTGCGTCGAGATACATAAACATATTCTAGTTTTCTGCAAAATAAGGACTTATTCCATATAACAGTATTGGCGGAAAGTTCAAAAAGACAATCACAGTATACATAAACCTAGGCTAGTTTCCTGCAAAAGAAGCGGTTAACCGTTTGGAATGAAGCCGGAAAAACAAAATGATGTTGCAAAAACAAAAAATCCGTATCGCTGATTAGTATTCTTATCCAAAATGTTACTTGTAAAGTGGTCATGTAGAGAATGATGTTTCAGTTATGCTTTGATTGGGACTCTTCGTGAGCAGCATGAGAATCTTAACCCTTTCTGTACCGTATCGGTACAGTTGTACCGATAGAAATATAGTTCAATGATTGGCGGTCGTTGGCATACAAAAATAAAGACTTTCTAGATAAATATTTTCATCATATTATATCTTGTTGGAAAGCTTGGAGTATAATCTTTGAAAATATGTAGGCGATGATAAGTATATGTTCGCTTCATTCATGTTCATGACTGTTGAAACCGTGATGGAACTGTTAAAGATGCCGGTACAGACGGAGTTAATATATGGGTCATACGGCCCGTAGCCTCGGGTTAAGCGGAATTAGCGACCAGTTACGAAAACGTAATGCCTTGCATCTTGCACGCTACGTTCCTATTTTGCTATGAGTATGCCATATGTATTGCCAAATTTCAGAATCTTTGTGTGGAGGTGCTTGATGGTATAGCTTTTTTATAATTTGTGCAACAATCTGACGATCATTAAAATGATTATATTTAACACATGATCTAGCAACTGCTGTTAGGCGTGATATGTATACGCTATAAGCAGGTGGCTTTGGAATATTGCTCTGGAAAAAGGGAAACGCTATGATGTGGAAATTGTAATTTTTGTCAAAAATTCGAGGAGAGAATGCTTGCTTTATTTTTAGAGATGTTGGTGTAAAAAGATATGCTTGTACGGCTTTTTGTAGTTTCCTTCAAATGCAGTGAATGTGGATAAATATCCTTCATTGTTTCATTTGTATAGCGATTATTCACAGCGAGAACATCGTTTGTATTGCGTTTGGTTGATAAGGAAAACCCTTTGAATAGGTCGTTCTTTAAAAGCGCCGGTTTATAATCGTATTCATGAGTACAGTTATTTTTTAGCCAATAGGGGTGCATAATTAGTAGCCATTTGAAAAACTATATGCTGTTATATTGTGTCGTCAAATTTCTGATTTTTATTGAGGATACCGGTCAGCGAACAAGAAGGCACAATTAGTAGCCATTTGCATACCTATAAAGTGTTGATATATTGAGAAATTTTGACATTTTTTAATGAGAAATTCAAGCAATTCTATAAAGAAAGAAATATTCTATGAATGATAGCTCTTGTTTTTTGTAGAAGTAAAGAATGCTTTGTGGCTTTCGAAATTGACATCTGTCAGTTTTTACCCCTCAGCCTATTAGGCTGCGGGGTCTTGTCGTTGGCATGTACGTCCGGTCGTCCGGTCGTTCGTCCGGTCGTCTGGTCGTCCGGTCGTCCGTTCGTCAACAATTCTTGTGATCGATCTAGAAACCGAACCGTTGCTTCTAGAGACTTCAAATTTGGTACACAGAATTGTTGGGTGGTCAACCACAACCCTATTGAATCTGGACCCGATTGGTTGGAAACTTTGGCGGCCATCTTTAATTTATGCGAAACCATCACAGCTTTCTCGTTACCAAGATTTCTTTAGAACGACTTACCCTAGGCACACCAAACTTGCCGTGCACATCCATATGCTCATGACCCAGAACCCTATTGAATCTGTACCCGATTGGGTGGAAACTTTGGCGGCCATCTTTAATTTATGCGAAACCATGAATCTTGTGTATCTCGGAAACCATTTTGCTGTTCAGTGTGAAACTTTGTAGAGACTATCGATACATCAAGAAACTTTGAAGGAATGACCAAACCAGTTTTCCTGATTAGGTGAAAGCCTTGGTGGCCATCTTTAATTTATGCAGAATCTTTAATGATGTATTTCTTTGATACCATTGAAGTATTCTATATGAAACTTCTTGTTACCAAGCTTTCTTTAGAACGACTTACCCTAGGCTGCCACCAAACTTGCCGTGCACATTTATATGCTCATTACCCAGAATCCTATTGAATCTGGGCCCGATTGGGTGGAAACTTTGGCGGCCATCTTTAATTTATGCGAAACCATGAATCTTGTGTATCTCGGAAACCATTTTGCTGTTCAGTGTGAAACTTTGTAGAGATTATCGATACATCAAGAAACTTTGAAGGAATGACCAAACCAGTTTTCCTGATTAGGTAAAAGCCTTGGCGGCCATCTTTAATTTATGCAGAATCTTTAATGATATATTTCGTTGATACCATTGAAGTGTTCTATACGAAACTTGGTATACAGCATCGATGTATCAAGAGACTTGACTTGCACTGAATAACCACATCAATTCTTCTGAGAGGCGGGAAGGATGGCCGGCCATTTTTAATTTATGCAAAATCATTAATGATCTCTATCTCTGATACCGTTTAAGTGCTCGATATAAAATTTGGTAAACATCATCGATGCAGCAAGAGACTTATGATGAATGACAGAACTGGTTTCTCTGATTGGGTGGAAATCTTGGTGGCCATCTTTAATTTATGCAAAATCTTTAATGATATATATCTCGGATACCATTTAAGTGTTCTATATGAAACTTGGTATACAGCATCGATGTATCAAGACACTCGCAATGAAGATCAGTTCCTCTGAATGACCGGAAGGATATGCGGCCATCTTTAATTTATGCAAAATCATTAATGATCTCTCTCTGATACCGTTCAAGTGCTCGATGTAAAATTTGATATACATCATCAGTGCATCAAGAAACTTACGATGAATGACAGAACTGGTTTCTCTGATACCGTTTAAGTGCTCGATATAAAATTTGGTAAACATCATCGATGCAGCAAGAGACTTGTGATGAATGACAGAACTGGTTTCTCTGATTGGGTGGAAATCTTGGTGGCCATCTTTAATTTATGCAAAATCTTTAATGACATATATCTCGGATACCATTTAAGTGTTCTATATGAAACTTGGTATACAGCATCGATGTATCAAGACACTCGTAATGAAGATCAGTTCCTCTGAATGACCGGAAGGATAGGCGGCCATCTTTAATTTATGCAAAATCATTAATGATCTCTCTCTGATACCGTTCAAGTGCTCGATGTAAAATTTTATATACATCATCAGTGCATCAAGAAACTTGTTTCTCTGATTGAGCGGACTTTCTACATCACTAAGGAACCACTGTTCAGCGACTAATGTTGTCATACTTGGGGACTTCAACAATGACTTTGCTGTCGACTCGGCTGAAAAAACCAAGAGAAACGACTTCTTCCAAGAGCATGGGCTCTTTCCCTTAATCCACACCCCAACCACAGATCTTAGGACAACCATTGGCCAGATTTTCACCAATTTCAAACTCACAGATATACAATTTGGTGTCCATGAAACATATTATTCATATCACAAGGCTGTTTGGATTGCCATCCACCCACCCTCATCCTCTGCTTGATCACAGATGGAAAGAGACAGACAATCAACAGGTACACAGGGATTCATACAGTTATTGCTATCAAAGACTTTTATTATTGTTTAGATTATTATTAGGGTTCAAAGCCAAAATCGCTTGAAGCTTTTTGTTTTTGTTCAGAATATTCTGTTCTTCCGCCATATTTTTCGCACGCGCTATGTCAAAATATTTATTATAATCCTTCAATGCATCCAACATCCCACATTGAATTTATCATATTTTAATCTTTTACAAGCCACTGCTAAAGCATCTTCTGCATTCAACCAAATCTTTCAGGCTTTTACTTATGCATTTTTCATTCATTGTGTACCAATATACACTGACTAAAACTGTCTGGCTGAGGGGTTGTTGCACCTTTTAGGTGCTGCCTCATGTTTAACACGGATACTATTGATGAACTTAGATGGTTGATAAGGTCCTGATGAGGGATTGTAATTTTGTAGAAAAATTATTTGTATACATGTCTGTAGGGTATGTCACCATTGGCATCAAGTTCTTTTGTAGGACAAAATTTTGATGCATAAGGACGAGCTGGACGATAGGGACAAAATTAGTTGTTTCCAAAATAAAGTGCATATTTACATGTTTTTCTCAATAAAATAGACATGCAAAATATAATAAAGTTTTAATGGCGTGCCTTTAGCAGCAATCGATATTTATGCTAAACATCGAACTGAAATCGTCAAATTAAAATTTTGAAACTTCATTTCAGAGAGTATCGCAGGAAAATGGGTACAATTGCTGCATTAAATGCAAGATATGAAGGGTAGTGTTAAAACCGGACGGCATACAGGCGAGAAATCGTATGATTTTCGAAGGCCTAAATACTGCACGGCATGTAAATATCAGGAGAATGATAATAGGTTCTTGTCATCTGTATTTTGGCTTTGCTTTTACTGTAGCTGTATGTTGATGTGGACATTTTAAATGATAAGGCTATATGGTCCCCAGGAGCGGCTTGGGTGGTCTTGAATACAAATATTGAAGAGTAATTAGTATTAGCGTTGCGGAAATGCTGTAATGAAAACAACTGCTTTAGTCTTTCATTGTTATAAATAAATTGAAAGTAAAGGTTTCGGAGAAATGTTTGCTATTGTAAATGGTGCAATGAAGACGAGTGATATCACAGTGCTGGACCTAACATTATCAAGTTCCTTTTGCTTGTCGGCAAAATGCATTTAGGTAAGGGACCCTGAACCCACCAAACCGCCCGCGAATTACGAAGGGAAGAACGATCATTAACTCATTCAGTACTATACATGTAGTTCTCTCCAGCTGTCTGCCCCAGACAGCTCTTCCAGGCCTCAACCCCAGCACTCACTGCAGTATGGAAACGAGTTGCACAGAAAATATCCCATTCGAATCGAACTGGTTTACATAATTATTTTCATTGTTTCGGCGCTAAAAACTTGTGTAACTTACTATTATTGTTATGTATGTGGTATACATGTATTTAAAACATATTTCAATAAAAAAAATTATTTCAATAAAAAAAGAAAAGATCTTTGCGTTATGAATTCTGGACCCGAATTGAGAGAGCACAGACTTAGCAGACATTTATATATGCCATTTTCGCGTCAAACTAAATATGTCAAATGAGGACATATACACAAATACATGTCTATATAATCTGTAAATCCTAATTTTATTTCTTAAAAAGGCAACATCAGAAAAAACTGTCGTAGTCCAAAGTTTTGGAACGAAAATTGTTGAAATCAAGAAGTCCGTCGGCAAGTCCACAAAAACAACTTGCCGGTACCGCGTCGAATTTACCTCACGTTTTCTGTCCATTTTAACCGAAATTTGTCACAGGAAGGCTCAACAAATTTAAGAAAATAATAGAGTTCATGGTTTATTGAGCCATTTACTAGTAATATTTATTGTCACGGGTAAACTTGAGGAAGAGAATCACACTTCTTCCGAAGTCATGTTTTATAACGGGAAATGCGGTAACTGTCGCACTCTGCTATGGTGCGCGCATTGGGTGGGCCCTGAACATGGATAATTGAATTTGAGCAGATCTACTCGTCGTGGAACTCTCGAAAACAGTCCATACACAGGTTTTTCTGACATTGACTACAACCAACATGGGACTCATGTCGACGGCCAGTGAGGGGTCAACATTTGGGGGATGGGAACAACTGGCAGACTTCGTTTACGTTTTATGGATCGAAAGTCCCCGATCAGCTGTTTCGACAGAGAGAGTTGAAATTCCAACATCGTTCTTTGGCGGACATGCCCTCTCCGTGTGGTAAGACGATGGTTCACACTTTCCCTCATGGTGATGTAAGCGTTGCACTTACAGGTATCAACCAGGAACCATAGCAGATACTTCCACCATTTGATGGATTTACGGCCCAAAGAATAACATGCCCTCAACTGGTCTGCCCGGTCCACTCCATTCATGTATCTACCGTAGGTTTGTACTATCGCCGGACAGGGAACAGCCAAAAGAAACCCATCTTTTTGCTTTCGGTTTACGGTTGTGTTTTCAGTTGGGTCACAACCTGTGGCAAAAAAATTGACCTGTTTCTTGTCGAACCAACTCAGTGCCACGAGATCCCCTTTTGTCGAATTTTGGATTCCCCCTGTTTTTTTCAGACAACCCTTCCCAAGAGCAGCAGGCCAATCTTTTTGATTGGTCCTTGTCGTGCTGCAGCAATAAATGCCGTCATCCTTTAGATCGTGGAGGAGCTTAGAACTACTGAAATAATTATCCACAACAACCATGTGAAATTTGCCCTTGAGCTCCTCGGTCATATCTTTCACTACGCGACTTGTTAGCCCCTTTTCAGCAGCACCAGAAACTTTTCCGGTGTAAACTTGGAAGTTTGAAATGTAACCATTGGAGGCATCTCCAAGTTCCCAAATTTTGATGCCAAATTTCACAGGCTTCTTTGGCATATACTGCCAGAAACCTAATTGGCCTCGAAAGGCAATCATTGCCTCGTCCACCGTACATTCCCGGTGCAACGCGTACTTTGTTTTGCATTGGTGAAGAACCGTGTTGATGAATGGGCGGATGTGTGCCAATTTGTCATGACCGACCTCCCCACGTTGTGGGTTTTCACTGGTGTCATTGCAGTGTATGTATTTATTCAGTATCTCATATCTCCCCCGGGACATGATCTGTTTGATTGTTGGCAAATTGACGAGCCAATCTTCAGACCAGCACATTTTATAATTCGGCATTTCGACGATAGCCATGAGGTTTTGTATGCCCACGAAGGCTCTCATTTCGTCTGGTGTTGTAGGTACCCAAGCTTTATCAGCCTTCTCCAAAATTTTCTTTCGAGCGTACTCGTTTGTCTCATCCGTCAGTTTCTCGAACAATGCTTCGGGAAAAAATTGGAGAAAAAAATCGATCTCTTTTTTGTCATCTGATAGTTCGAAATTTGCTCCAGGGCCGGAAGAAATAAAGTCATCACTCGAAACACGTGTCAAAATGTTTGTCCATACATTTGTTGTTGTTGTTCGCCGGACCGGCGGCTGGTTGAATGGCGGAACCCTCGTCCGACTCTTCCTCAATATCGCTTTCGGGCGGTGAAGAAACGGGTGAAATAGAAATATCCGATCCCCGTTCATCATCAGATGCATTTATATAATATTCTCCTAAATCCTCCCGTGTGAATCCCTCAAAGTCGCTTGAATCGCTGTCCGACATATTGTCATCAAAGTGGCATTGATTCAATAATATTTTCTCCCGCAAAAATACGCTAGAAAAAATACACGCTGTGATTCGTTGGTTTAGTTACTCGAGCTATAGTAATTTTCCTTATTTAGTATTTAGTCATTTGTAGGTAGAGTCTAGTCACCAATGACGTATCCAAAAGTAAATTTTATTGGCTACCTTGGATAGGAAAGTGAATGGGAGACCCGATATACAGCCAATGCACATCCTGTTTACGTGCGCCATATGGCGTCTATGGGGAATATCAGGCCAAGAATGCTGTCGCCATATGGCGTATGTGGGGTTGAGCCAGGCAAGAAAACGGACGCCAAATGGCGTCTATAGTACCGAATGAGTTCAAATTCGTGGTAGAAAAAATAACAAAGGGAAATGGGTGGTGTGGTGGAGTAGTAAGATTAGTACTAAATATTCCGTAATACAAGCATTGAAATGTTACAGTAAGTTAAAGTTCGATTTGAAGAGAAGGGAAAGACCGTGTACTGATAAAACATAAACAATACTGACTGATGGCGGTAATTTATATTTACAATACACATGCATTCGTACTATGAATAGATATTACATTTTTTTCACAGATAGAAGATATTAATTCTAACGTCTTGACCCAACTTGATGCCATGGACAAATCGGAAGAGTATGTTTTTTGAATTTCTTAGTACTTCGTAGTTAAATTTGCAATAATTTTGTGGAACGAAGTATTAGTTATTAGTGGAATAATGTAGTTTTTTTTGTAAGTTTGAAATAATTTTTGAAGGGTAAAAAAAAAGAAAATTTAAACAGTGATTACAGTAAGAATATTAAGAGTATATTGCTTGCGGGTTTCAAAGTTGACAACTCACGAAGAAAGATATTCATATTCAATGAACTATTTCGACTAGGAACGACATAAATGAAGAGGATGTGAGTATAAATTTGGTCTAAAATATTTATCTCTAATGGTGTAGGGAAGGAAACGGCGGTATTTAGTTAAGCAGTGGAGATTACTATAATTTGTACTTGTTCTTATTTTTTGTACTGGTTGTATTCTTTAGAGGTGATATTGAGCTACTGACATGCGAGAAGCTGTATACAAAAGTCCCATGCTCTGCATTGCCAATGGACTACGATGATTTAGGGGCAATGTTGCCAGCGAAGATAGTCATTCACATTACTAATGGAAAGATGGTCAAGATTGATACGGTAATAAGATAACAAATATGGAAATATGGGCTGTTTAAGCGATGGGTCAAGTCACAGGAATGGATCTTCGTTGCAATTTTATTTGCAATATATATCGTAAAAGATGTTTATGGGTATACTCTCTTCAAAGAAAGTTGTTTTGCATTTCGTTTTGTTTATTCATTGGGAAATTCACTAAAGTTTCTGTTTGAACATTGAAAGGGGAAATAACTGTTGGTAATAACGTAAGATTTTTAAGATAGCGAGTAAGTGAGATTTAAAGGCGGTCTGAGTATTTCTGTCTTATCATGACGGTACTTGAATAATGAAGTCTCGTTTGGAGTTCGGGTGTCTGTCGTAGTTAGGTAATGAGACGGCGTAAAACGCTATGTCAAAAAGGGAGAGATGGGAGTGATACATATAGATTATCACTACGAGTGATCATTTATCTTATTTTTATCACATGAGTTTGGTCAAACCCATATGAAACGAGCTTTAGCGAGTTTCATGTGGGATTTATCAAACGAGTGTCATAAAAATCAAATAAATGACGAGTGTTATAATTCATTTCTCACATCAAAATAATGTGGATAAATAACCAAAAATATAGTTAGCAAAATATAAGTGTGTGATACAGGTTTTGTATCATATGGGTGTATCACATTGCTTTAGGCGGCAGTGATGTGAGAAAGGTAGTATATAACTGTATACGACAGGTGGAAAATACATCCAGTACATTTTTTTTAAGCACTAAGTTGTATGCCAAATTGTTACTCAAGAACACACAAGTTTCATTTAGCAGTGATACTGAGCGGATTGGTTCCGTTTGCAAGCGGACGGTGTCGATTGCGGGAGACCAATGCGTACAAAAGCTGCATAACGGGAATTTAACTCCAGTGCGATCAGCGGTTATGTCTGACAGTAGGTTTCGGACCACTAAAACAATTTACATTGGCAGCAATATTAAAAACTGTTAACGTAATTGCATCTTCTCGATTCATCAAGTCTCGACTTCCATATTTCGGCCAGAAGTACTTTAATTCAAGTGCTACAACCGGACAGGCTTCTTGACGGGGGTCGCCCATAGAAATTTTGAGTTATACAAATGACGTCATAATATTGGCTTTTTTCTCTGCTTTCAGAAAGCGGTGCACAGGCACCCAAATAATCCCACTTAGCAGCACCTTATTAGGCGTTGAGTTAAAATCAAAGTGAAACAGCGAAACCGAACACGTAACGTACTCCAATCACCTACCACTGGCCGTCAATTATTCCTCGCAACAGAGACTGGAAAATATATAGAAAACAATTCACTTCCCTGGCAGAGGTTGTCTAAAGGGTTTAACGGATCGGGACTATTTTTTTCAGTGGTTCGACCCCTACTAGGGAAGATAATTTAGATCCATCACCTTCGAACTACGCATGGGCACTCCTTGTTCACTTGCCAGCGAATCTGGCAAATTTCAGTGGGATTCGCTGAGCGGTTGACGAATGATGGAACTTCGAATTGATGTAAAACAACCTAAATACAACACATTTTCACTTCCTCAGGCAAATTCATGGGTCCACAATGTTAACATGTAAGACTCGAGCAACCATCACCAGAGCCCCAAACAGTAATTAAAAAGATCCTCCCATTTGAAACAATTTGTATAGCCTTTGTCGTGAATTACGCTGATTTTTTTTTTTTTTTTTTTTTTTTTTACAATGGTACCCCCTAAAACCGCTTATTTTGAGCGATTTTTAAGATTAATGTGTGGTTTTATCAAAAAAACAAAATCGTGAAACTGCCAAATTTGGAACCGTTTTACGGGAAAAATTTCTGGTCAAATAAGATCATAGAAGTTTCAGCTGAAGAAGAGCGCGTTCCAGTTATACAAGGAATTATGACCCCACCCCCCACCCAAGCACACCAATAAAGGGTAACCCGTCATTTTCGTTCGCTATTACCCGAGAACTAACGTATCTATTCAAGCCAAACACTTCATTATCACAGAAAAATTCACTTCGGGCAATCCCTAACAACTCCGGCTATTATCTCTTGTTCTGGAACTTGACTAAATATGATTAAATGTCAATTAATTACAAGCGTCTAATCCATCATTCATAATTCAGCCGTCGTCCATTAAAGAATATCCGCGTCCATAATCCAAAACCTATTCCATATTTAATGTAATCCATAATAAACGATGTAAAGTCGTCATCTAGAGAATATGTATTTCAGTCACGCTTTGATTGTGACTGTTCGTATGAACACCATGAGGATCTAGAAGTACATGGGTTCATACGGCCCCTAGCCTACAAATTACGAAACGTAACGCCATAGATCTTGCACGCTACGCTCGTATTTTGCTATCAGCATGCGATATGTATCGCCAAATTTGAGAAACTTTGAGTGGAGGCGCTTGATGGAATAGCCCTGTTTCTGTGACAATGTTTTGTGATGTTGATTAAAATCGTCACATTTAACACAAGATACGCCATATGCAGGTCCCACTGGAATATTACTGTCCAGAAAGGGATAGTTAACGATGTCGAAATTGTAACCATCTCTTTTGTCATAAAGACGACGAGAAAGAATGCTGGCTTCATTTTTATAGAGATATAGATCTAAATAAGATGTGCCTGTAGGGCTATCTGTAGTTTCCTTCAAATCGATGCAAAACATGAAACAATTGATGTGTGTCTCGTTAAAACTATACAATATAGCCTCCATCTTGCGGGTGGAGCACGGTTAGCGGAGTCCCTTGTCATCACTCAACATTACGTGGCTGATTAGAGCAGTGATGAATAGAGTCGCTTCAACAGGGGCGGAATTGGGGTTTCAAGAACACTACCCCTATTGGAAAATGTACCATAATGTCTGATAATTTTGGCGTTTTCAGAGGACTGCTATCGGAATCTCTCATTCCTCGAGTAATTACAGGGATTCGCGGGGCATAACTTTGAAGCATACCTCATAGCGAGCGACATATATAGCGAAGAACTGTAAAATTTAGAAAACAACCGCGAATAGTCAGTAGCCAAATCACACAAAAATAGCTTCAAATGTTCTAAAGACAAAGCCTCACGCCGTCTCCGCCCTTGCATTGTTTGGCCTTTCTCACGTTTTACCAAAACACTCCGTTGTTCAACAAAAAACCCTAACTTTTCGTCGTCTGCCTTATCCATTGTCCATTTATCAACACCAAGTGATCACAACAGCAGCGGAAAACGCAACCCTATTAGGGTTCGGACCACTAAAACAATTTACATTGGCGGCAAATTTAAAAACTGATAACGTAATTGCATCTCCTCGATTCTTTAATTAAGTTTCGACTTTCATATTTCGAGTTATGCGCGCTCGTACAAATGACGTCATGATTTTGGCTTTTTCTTTGCTTTCATAAAGCGGTGGACAGGCACCCAAATAGTCCCACTTAGCAACACCTTATTAGGCCTAGAGTTAAAATCAAACTGCGAAACCAAACATATATCTTACTCCAATCACCTACCACTGGACTTTTATTCCTCTCAACGGAGACCGGAAAAATATAGAAAACAATTAACTTCCCTGGCAGAGGCTGTCTAAAGGGGTTAACGGATCGGGACTATTTTTTTAATGGTCCTACCCCCAGAAGGATGTATACAATATAATGTTGTGATAATTGGAAACCTCTGGCAAGCAGAGATTTGTTTTGTTGTGCGTTTGTTTCGATGCAGAATCGAGGGTTTAATGATGTACTGTTCTGATGAACTATTCCAGTCAATGTATAGCTTAAGGGAAGAATGTGATGTGTACAAGAGTTAAGACGAAGGAGGGCTATACCAATGAAGGATATTAAAGATGTTTTACGTGAATTGAATTATTTTTGCTGAAATTGAAAGTCTAGATTGAAAAAGGAATTGGCAATATAAAATTTCTTAAATGTAAATTTATCATGGATACGTGAGCTATAGTTTTCCCATGTTCAACCACGCGATTTTGTAGATGGAGCTCTTCATTAGTTGAAACAGTTATTCCATATTCTGTTCAACTATAATTGACGGTTGATTACAAGGTTATATTTTGAATCTTGGTTAACTATTTAGATTTGCAGCAAGAGTTGATCATTTTGTAAAATGTTTACCATTGAAAGGAATAATTTGCGATATCGCCCTTTGATGCTTTATCACTCGAGTTAATTTGAGCATTTATTACATCTCCTGTGATTCAGTGTTGTGGTTGAAAAAAAATGCGTTTTCAATAAACGAACCTTTCTTATAGAGTTTACTTAAGGACTGAAGTTACAGTAAGTTTCAATAAAAGATGCGCCTAAATGTATATGTATACATTCCATGTAGTATTTCATTTTGAAATATTATACAAAATTTGACTGTTTTGGATAATTTTTTTTAATTCGTATCACCTAATACAATTTCAAGGTAAAACATTATGGGAAAGGAATTTGTGGTGCTAATTAAAGTAGTAAATTGCAGCAAGAAAAACAGTACAGTTTGAATATAGAAATTTTATAAACCATATTTGTATTATACTAAATTGACAGTGCGAGGAATCGTAATAGAACTCAACTTCACTTTTCTAATGATCAAGAAGAGTAGCGTACATTGTGCAGGAAAAGGACCTTTTATGGTTGAAGTTGAGAAATTCATATTGAATGATGTTAATCTATATACATTGAACTTAGTAAAGGAGTAAAAACTGTGAATAAGTGGTGAAAGTTGTTGGCTACATCCAGACAGTTAGGTTCATTTTACTTTGACTTTCATTATTGTGTTTTTCGTAGTGTTTTTGTATTTAAATTACGATTAGATGGTGCTTTATAGATTTAATGTGTATAAAATTTGTTTTATTTTAGGACGTCGAACCCGAATTTCTTGGCGATATGGAGGATGAAGAAATTAGTGAAGTAACAAACTTACAGTATTAATTTGTTTTGAATTTCCATCATAATAAGTTAAGGCAAAATAATGTAGTTAAAAATGTATTTAAGACGTTCTGGCTACACTAAACTATTTAAGATGAACAATATCTGTATTGAAATAACCTTTCGGGTATATTTTCTGTGTGAGTATATATATATATGGCATATATCATAGTGTCGTACTAATACTTTAATACATTCAGGGAGTAGGTCGGTGTTTTCTTTTCTATTTTGGTTGTTCCTTGATGTTATTTTTCACATTACGGTTAAAAGTATGATTTTATTTGTACATTTTTGGATAAAAAATCTTAGTAGTAGGTAGTTGCAGATATGTCACTCAATGTCATTTGTAATGATATTGAACATTTTCTTGCTATATTTAAGAACGATCCACTCTTTGGGATTGGTGAGGGTTTGCTACATGTGGCTGATGTTGTACCACAAGCGGATACCAGTCTGCAAAGGCCGTGCAGAGGAACGCCGGGAAAACCGAAGAAACAAAAAATTAAAAAGACTAATTTGCCAAAGGTAGAAGCAGCCATGAAAGATTTACTATAAAATAAAGCAAACTATATAGGGTCAACTGATGTAAACTGGACCATTTGCCTATGAGGTGGCAATCTGAAAAGCTCTGAAATCTTTTCAGTTTCAGATAAGATGGTGCTTCATAGATTTAATGTGTATAAAATTTGTTTTATTTTAGGACGTCGAACCCGAATTTCTTGGCGATATGGAGGATGAAGAAATTAGTGAAGTAACAAACTTACAGTATTAATTTGTTTTGAATTTCCATCATAATAAGTTAAGGCAAAATAATGTAGTTAAAAATGTATTTAAGACGTTCTGGCTACACTAAACTATTTCAGATGAACAATATCTGTATTGAAATAACCTTTCGGGTATATTTTCTGTGTGTATATATATATATATCATAGTGTCGTACTAATACTTTAATACATTCAGGGAATTAGTCGGTGTTTTCTTTTCTATTGTGGTTGTTCCTTGGTGTTATTTTTCACATTACGGTTAAAAGTATGATTTTATTTGTACATTTTTGGATAAAAAAATCTTAGTAGTAGGTAGTTGCAGATTTGTCACTCAAGGTTATTTGTAATGAAATCGAACATTTTCTTGCTATATTTAAGAACGATCCACTCTTTGGGATTGGTGAGGGTTTGCTACATGTGGCTGATGTTGTACCACAAGCGGATGCCAGTCTGCAAAGGCCGTGCAGAGGAACGCCGGGAAAACCGAAGAAACAAAAAATTAAAAAGACTAATTTGGCAAAGGTAGAAGCAGCCATGAAAGATTTACTATAAAATAAAGTAAACTATATAGGTTCAACTGATGTAAACTGGACTATTTGCATATGAGGTGGCAATCTGAAAAGCTCTGAAATCTTTTCAGTTTCAGAGCTGAAAGTCCGTGTAGAAAGAACATATACATGTGGAAGTACGCTAGAATTAGGGTAGAGAACTAAAATGTAGAATTGTATAAAAATGAGTTATGTCACATGTATAGATGGTTTGATATTTTTTGCTTTGTTATGGCAAGGTAAGGATAGTATTTTTTAGGAATAAATGATTTTTTTTTTTTTTTTTGGATTGTAATATTGATACTAAAAGAAATTTCAACAAACCGCATTGAGATGACAATTGCCTTGAAGATATGCACAAATGTATTTTTTCATATGTAAGAAGACGGCGAAGTATATTTTTTGTAAATTTATTCAAGTGTTTTGCTATACATTTTTGCACTCCGGCATATACTTTTTTTTATATTCAGTCTCATAAAATTGTGTGAAGTTCAGTCTGATCAAAGAAGTGATTGAAAATCTAATATTCAGTATCCGATTTTAATCATTGTATATCTGAAATACATTTTCAAGTGACATTTATATGTTGTCAGAATGATTTCACATTGTGTGAATGAGGTCTGTTCATATGTAAAAGCTATTTCAATCTTTACTGTTGATAATAAATGAATGAGTTTCACAAAACGGGTAGTATGATAGGCCGTGGTGGACAAATATCTCTTATGCATATTAAATGCAATATATGTTCATATATATTCACAGCCAATCACAGAGCAGTTTTATATATGCGTATTAAATGTTTTTGTATGCAGATCAAATCATTTTATATACATATTAATTCAGATTTAATCCCCATATTTAAAGAAGTTTTCTACATAGTAATTTCGATTTAATATCCATACCAATTCGCATTTATGTCGGACATTAATCATTTATGTCTTACATAAATCAACCTGTAGAATTACAGGAATTATGTGCGACATAAATAGCTTCTCTTCCCGCCATAACTTCACTTCCGTGTCCAGAAAGACAAGCCATCATAGTCAGTGGGGGATTTGTTTACAACTCGCTGACTGTTATGGTACACACCATGCCATTGATGTGGTCGGTTCTTAGATGTTTCACCGTGTTGAGATTTATGAAACCGAGTTCGACATTTATTACTACAATGGTTTTATTTATTCATTGAAAAATTTATTCAATAAATAACCAACGTACCTGAATGCAATTACATTTTATCAAAAAGCTACATACAGTTTGAGATTTGGGCATTTAAGTACAAAATATATAATATTCGTTTTGAGCTTAGCTTGACAACTGCAAGCTTAGGAACTTTGTTTAAATCGTAAACAGACATCATATATATAATTGGAAAACTGTTAGCGAGGGCGTAAACGAATGTATGAGTACTAGTGTTCCAGGGTATCAGGGATTCATAGAAGTCGCCTTTTAGGGCCAGTTATCGGTCCTAAAAAAAATCAAGAACTCAATTTGTGAGTGGAAAAAATTGTGAAAACTCAATTTGTGACCAATTGTGACCAATAATTTAGAGAAACTGAATTTCAACCGAGACAAAAAACTCACTTTGAGCTAATTAAAACTGAATATGAATAGCGTAACTTACTGTTCAATATTTATTTACACGTGTTGACGAAGAAAACCGCAGACACGGAGCTAAACAATCCGCCATTTTATGGAAATTCACATGACTGTAATATCTAGCTCGGGTGCCCTTCAAAATTGCTCAGTTGCAATGTTACGAAGGGTTCCCGGAAGATTTTCTCGCGGGACTTTTCGAGAGAGTTCTTTCCAGTCGCCGGGATACGGTAACAGCCGGTGCTCTGGACGCAAGAAGTCCTCATTAAGAAATTCTACGTTTAGAATGACAGGTGATGTATCGGTCTATACCAGGGACTTAATACTTAAAACTGGCAGCTTGAAATTTATTACTGACAACTCAAAACTTAACAACTGGAAGTGAATGTTCTGGATTGAGAATTTGTTTGAAAATGAATGAACACACGCAACAACAACAACAACAGCACATTGTCATTTGACGATCTAAATATTTCATTTTTATTTTTATGAGTTGATTCGTTTATTGAACAAATTGTTCTGCCTCGATAGTCTAGAATTTTTCTTGATTTTTTTCAGATCTTTGAATAAATAAAATTGTATTTTTTTTAACAGGTTAGGGCAAGTTGCTCATTGAGCTATTGTAGCCTGATCTAACTAAAATTCTTCCAAACAACTCTCGCTAAACAAGAGCAGAGAGCAATTGGTTGAAAACGGCTGTTAGTAACCAGCTAATCAACATCTTGATTTGTTATCCATAAATTCGTTTTGTTACAGAGAACAATAGTTTAGGTGTTCCATCAGCTGTCGATGACTCGCCCGACTGGGGTACAGATTCCTATGCTATAACATTGTCTGACACCGGTTTTTCGCCATTAATTGATTTATTTATGGCAGTTTATCTGTATCGTAATGTTAAAAATTTGAGTAGGTCTAGAAAACTTGATTTCAAAGTTATTTTACACAACTTCCGATCATTGTCAATTGCCCTGTTGATCAGTCCATGGCCTTCGCTCAACAGCATTCCATAGCAAGATATGGGTACTGCTCCCACTGTCTGTCAGAAGCAGTCCACGTTCTATCCTCACCCACACCAAGATCTTGTGGGTACATTTCCCCCCCCCCCCTCCCCAACCCCCCCTCGAACATACTATTACCAAACACACATCTTGAACATGCGATATAGGAACCGTTTGTCGGTCTCCGTTCATTCCCTTTCCATCCCCACACCATCACCACACATACCTCTTTCCCTTTTCCACATGATGAATTTATGATCTAGGAATTGCATTGCAGTTTGTTCCTTTCCATTCATTCCATCGAGCCCCCACCCCTCACCATCGCCCACCGCGCCCTTAGTGCAGAATTACATTTGTAGTTAGTGTCACAAACCTTGCTGATTGCCGATTAAATTTAGCCTTGTCATTTCCGCAGGCTTTCGCCAATCATCAGAGTGATGGGAAGACCCTACAAATTTACCCGGCAGTATATTGCTGAGAGCAGAAAAGGTGTTGGGGGTCGGAAGAGAAAAAGCAACAGTGACACAGCAGATAAAAAAACCTTACCAACCAAAAAGAAGACAACCAATCCTACAATAACTGGTTTTTTGAGGAAAATCAAAAATGAAAATAAAATTCCAAATTGTGAGAAATCTGCTTCCGGGCAAGCTCCCCGAATCACCAGTCAAAGCCACGCCATACAATTCTACAGAAATACACACAACTCCAAATGTCACCAGTGGAGCTGTGCAGTTGATGTCACACTGGAAATATTCTGTGCACTCTATTCCCACCCAGGAGCACGACAGCTTATGGACTGTTCTGATGATGATATATTAAAACTAACTGTTGAAATATCACAGGAGAGAGAGAGTGCGACTGATAGGAGTGGACCATCAGACATCTTGAGAGACCGGTTTTGGGATCTTGTTTTGAAACGACTGCCAGAGACTGGTTTACCAAAAGGGACGGTATCTGCCAAGGTAGATGGATATCATCAACCACGTTGTTGCATGCATAGGCAACACAACAGTAAAATATAGTTCCGTCTGTGAAGTGTGTGGAAAAACAGAATCTGACAAAAAAACGTCATAAAGGAAGCCATCTGGATTTTGGACAGCGTTGCTGTAAAACAGGCTAGTGGAGATCTAGCTACTGCAATCAAAGCTGTGTTGGAGGAAAAAGCTGGTTCACACTGCAGAAGGTCAAATATTTGCTGTTCAAGTCAACAAGATGGGAAACTTCAAAAACGGTGTGTTTCCATTGATACGAAGAGAGGGGCAACGGTTACGTATCCTGATGTCCTCATTCTGTAGTTTGACTGTAGAACTTCTGCAGATTGCAGCCGCTCATACAATGACTACAAGGTACCTGTTATGCTGTCAGAAACACTCACTATTGATGGACAGCACTTCTTGTTGTATGGAGCAAGTTTGTACAAACCTGGACACCACACAGCAGTCGTCAGGTATGATGACGAGTTCTACTATATGGATGACCTGCACAGCCCTACTCGTCATTTGTCCAGGCTATTTCATCAGCGCATGAAGGGACACTTCATACACTTCATACCATGCCGAGAGATTCAACATACACTCTTGGAAAAACAGATTTTTCGGTGAACTTTGCTGTATATGTTCGATCTGAACATCATATACAGGACAACACAGGACTCAATTTGGATAGGACAGATCAGGCAGATGATCAGCCTACACCTGTTGAACATCACATGCAGGACAACGCAGGACTCAGTTTGGATAGGACAGATCAGGCAGATGATCAGCCTAAACCTGTTGAACATCACATGCAGGACAACGCAGGACTCAGTTTGGATAGGACAGATCAAGCAGATGATCAGCCTACACCTGTTGAACATCACATGCAGGACAATGCAGGACTCAGTTTGGATAGGACAGATCGGGCAGATGATTAGCCTACACCTGTTGAACATCACATGCAGGACAATGCAGGACTCAGTTTGGATAAGACAGATCGGGCAGATGATCAGCCTACACCTGTTGAGCATCATATACAGGACACTGCAGGACTCAGTTTGGATAGGACAGATCAAGCAGATGATCAGCCTACACGTGTTAAACATCACATGCAGGACAACGCAGGACTCGGTTTGGATAGGACAGATCAGGCAGATGATCAGCCTACACCTGTTAAACATCACATGCAGGACAACGCAGGACTCGGTTTGGATAGGACAGATGATCAGCCGACACCTGTTGAACATCATATACAGGACATTGCAGGACTCAGTTTGGATAGGACAGACCGGGCAGATAATCAACCTACAACTGTTGAACATCATATGCAGTACATCGCAGGACTCAGTTTGGATAGGACAGACCGGGCAGATAATCAACCTACACCTGTTGAACATCATATGCAGTACATCGCAGGACTCCCTTTGGATAGGACAGATCAAGCAGATGATCAGCCTACACGTGTTGATATTCAATCTAAACATGATATAAAGGACAACACAGGACTCAATTTGGATCGGACAGATCAGGCAGATTATCGGCCTGGCTCGGAGAACACCAAGACAACAAAAATGGTGATTGGGGATTCGAAAAATGTCAAAGGTGATGGAAGAGAATTTCGATTAGACCATTGGGCAAAACAGTATGATTGGCTGTATTTCATTGCTGGGAAAGATGGGTATTGCTGCAAGGTTTGTGAAATGTTCGCAGCTTCATCACGAGGTAGACATGGGCTCAAGTGGATCACTGTTCCTGTACGAACACTAGGAGATCATGTAGGTAGGACACTTGACAAGCACGAGCGTAGTGCAAAACACCAGGAGGCTATACATAAGAAGCAAATGGCGATGAAAACAGTTATTTTGAAAGACTGTGTACGTGGGACTCGCCCCCCAAACAAAGATTCGAACAATAATGAAGTGGCGATCATCAAGCTGTTGAAAATTGTCGTGTTTCTAGCCAGGCAGAAGTGGGCCCTTTGCAATAATTTTGAGGAATTCGTTCGTTTTGTTGCCTTTGATCTAGAGGAGACCGCATTACAGAAATTTGTTGAAAACAGTGCAAGAAATGGCCCGTACATCAGCAATTTCAGCGTGCAGGAGTTTTTAGATGCTGTGAGTGAATGGATCTGGCAGAAAACGATCAACCATGTTCAAAATGTCTCCATGTTCTCCCTCATTCTTGACGAGGCGACCGATGAAGCCACACGAGAGCACATGGCCTTGTATGTTCGCTCAATAACGGCTGCGGGAGAAATTGTTGTCAATTATCTTTGTATCCTGCGGGTGTTGGACAAAACCGCCCGTGGGCTGTTTGACACAATTAAGACATTCTGTACAAACAACAATGTGGAGCTGCGAAAATGTTTCTTCGTTGGCATGGATACGACCAATGTTATGTCGGGGGTACGAGGTGGCTTACAGATCTTTCTGAAACGGGCTAACCCACATATGGTTTATATAAAACGTAAGAATCATCTATTGGCTCTACCATTCGTACATTTGGAGAAGAAGTACAAGGTCATCGAACGCTTCGTTAGCTTGATGCGTAACCTTTGGAAGATATTTGACGATTCCACCTTGAGAACAGATGTGTTGGAGAACACTTTCCAAGCACATGGCTATTCCTTTCTGAAGGTGATCAAAGCCATTCCAACTAGGTTGACTAGGGCTCACCTTTGGTCCTGCCAGTCAGAGACACTGTGACTTCTTGGAGTTGCATATAGATGCACTCGACCAAATACTGGATAAGAAATTTGATACTGGAGTCAAGGGGGTCAGGGATGAGGCATGTCTACCTGATATGGTATTCGTAATGGGACTGCTGGCAGATGTGACACGACTGACCACCATCGCCCAGACCATCCTGCAAGAGAGAACTCTTTCATTTTCAAAGGTACCAGGCATCCGAGACAAAATTGTGACCGCTGTTGAAGGTATTATTACCAATACCTGCCTGAATGGTTGCCGCTGTGATCAGGAAGAGAAAAAGCGAACTTTGAAACGTATTGATGGTACCAACGAAGAGAAGAAAGATGCAATGTTGCAGGGTTCAGAGCACGGCTCGAAGTACCAAGAAATCGGTCGGAACTAGCCAGGACATCAAGATCACAAGTCCCACATGCAAGATTCAATTGCGAGGATTTCTTCCGAACAACAGGGAAAAATATTCTCTCTGATCTGAAGTCTGAATTGGAGGATGCTTTGGAAGTTGAGGACCATATAAGTGGTCTCTGTTGTCTTGATCCCGCCAACTTCCCAGAAACCGAAATTGACTTGGAAACTTATGGGATCGAAGAGATTCACCACACCACAGAATTCTATGAGCAAAAGCGGGAAGCGGACGTAGCGTCATACCCCAAGATCCAGAAAACTGAAACTTTGGCCGAGTTCGCGGAGGTAAAGAGAATTATATTTCAGAAGAAAACCGTATTCAATGAAGACATTCAAAGGCAGAAAGACCAAAGTAGACAAACACTCAAATTCTTAGAGAGAAAAAAGGACAATATGGAGAACCTGAGTACAGCTAAATTCCCAAACAAAAACAAAAACATCAGGAAAGTCAGCAGTGAAATTTCGGGGGAACAGAAAGTTCTAGACTCCCTGGACAACCAGACATTTGACTTAAAGATCCTTCTGATGCAATGGCATGGAAGTGATTAACAGCAACTGTACAGAAACTTCAATTTTCTCCTCAAACAAGCTGCATTGATTCCAGCATCTGTTACAAGCGTCTAGTCCGTCATTCATAATCCAGCCGTCGTCCATTAGAGAATATCCGCGTCCATAATCCAAAGACCTATTCCATTTTCCACATAACAGTATTAGCACCAAATTCAAAAAGACAATCATAGTATACATAAACATTGGCTTGTTTCCTGCAAGAGAGAAGCGGTCAACAGTTTTCAATGATCTGTGGCAGAGGTGGAGCGCGGGTGGAGTCAGATAAACCTCATTTCTACACCACTACGTAACCGTCTGACGGCACAGAACATAGGCAAACTTATGCGCATTTGTCTGTTCTCGATGGACTTTAACTGGCATGAAATCTTCGAAATTTGGAGACTCAAGCCACAGAGACTGTTTTCCCAGGATTAGTGTTTGTGATTAGTCTCGCATACCATGTTACATTCTAGTCAATGGCGTAATTTTCCCTAGGTTGAATAGAATAAGCCAGACTGAGACTTGTTTCAGTTGGGTCTTTCGGGCGACCTCAAATTATTCATTGCATGGTCAACAGAGGTGAAGTAGTGGATATATACGGTTGCTATGAGCATTTCCAGTAATACTAATAATGGAGCATGCTTTGGGCTACGGTAATTCCTCTAATAATTCAATCACAGGAAGTTCTCTTTTCAACTCGGTTATTCATACACAGAGAAAGAGTAACATTCAAATTGAAGAAAAGCCATATAATGGGAAACTGTGACAATTTGTAGATGGTGCCATGAAGCATATTGCCATATATATCATTTTTACTGCACTTCTGGTGATCGAATTATTAGGGGAATTACCGTAGAACAAGTACAATAATGTGCAATAGTCAGAAGCCACTCTTTCCGAGTAATTTGTTGGCCCTGAAAAAGGACATTTGAAGATGTTTATTTGCTCTCCGTCTCCGAGTCTTCATGGGCAGTACCTGGACAGACTGGATGTAACTTGTCAATAAATGGTGACACTGGTCAGAAAACTTTTGTAACTCCATCCGGTAACAAACAATGAACTGCTGATGACTTGGCTTTCGGTGATCACACTCCATTCATGACTTTGGACTGGTCGTGGTCAGCCTAACCTCCCTCTGTATCCTGTTACTGGACTACAATTTAGCAGAAACTTTGATTGACTAAATTCCTTCTGGGCATGCATATGTACTGTTGAAAAAAGAGAATCAATATATATATATATTTCTTGTTTTCATTTTAAGTTTAGTGCAATACTACCAGTAGTGCTAAGGGCTGTTCCATTTAAAAAGGTATGGGAGAGGAGAAAGGCACTCAATATATTATTCTATGGGTCATAGGAGAAAATTTCCTTCAATCCATGTTACAACATTGGGAAGGCCAATAAAATTTCTATGGGTGGTGGGGTATAATTCAAAGCTGTCTTCCGCCCCTCCCATAGCTTTTTAAATGGAACAGCCCTAATACTGTTATATGGAATAGGTCTTTGGATTATGGACGCGGATATTCTTTAATTATGGACGATGCCATGGCTGAATTATGAATGACGGTCACGGACCAGATGCTTAAATGACAGGTTATATATGTAGGTTACTGGATGATCTTCTTACTGGAGTCTGAGAAATGAGGATGTTATCTAGCTGCATTTTCATGCAAATGCAAACTAAGCCAATCGGACACATTGATCAGGTGAACAAAACTGTTTATTCCTATAAAATCACAATCATGATTAAATTATACATGTATGTTGTATATAATGCAACTGGTCCTAAAAATATTATTAAACTCAATTTGCACCTAAAAAAGTACGCCAAAAACTCAATTTGCTGGGTGAAAAACTCGATTTGACCATTAACGGTCAGAAACAAAATGACTTCTATGAATCCCTGGGTATACCATTAGTTGTTTGTATTCTAAATTGCTGATAGATCGTAATTAAAACTCTGCTTTGGACGTGAAAAGATCAAGGCCCACACTTCGAAGTGTGTGAATCGGTATATTCTACGAATGACTATTTCTATTAATTCAACAATTTTTTATGTAAAATTGCTATGGCTTACGAAGTTTCCTCAGAGGAACATATACAAAGATACGACTCAGAAGATAGGCACAGTTAAAACGTGCATTGACAATGCAATGTAAAAGGGGTGGCTAAAAGAAACTACAATCTCAATATGGCTACAATCTTTGCACAAGGTAAATTATCGCGACTCTTTCCAGCTACAAAAACGGCAAGCGGCTATCAAGCTATCGGACATATAAAATCTTGTCCCGAATGTCAACAAATGAAGATCAATGATACGGTGTGTATCATAACCGTCAGCGAGATGTATACAAATCGCCCACCGACTATGACGGCTTGTCTTTCTGGACACCAAAATGAAGTTATGCTGGGAAGAGAAGCTATTTATGTCGTACATAATTCATGTGATTCTATTGGTTGATTTATGTCCGACATAAATGTGAATTGGTATGGAGATTAAATCGAAATTAGTATCGGTATGTAGAAAACTCCTTTATATAAAGGAATTAAATCTGAATTAATATGTATATAAAATGATTTGATCTGCATACAAATTTAATTTAATACGCATATATAAAACTGCTCTGTGATTGGCTGTGAAAATATATGGACATATATTGGATTTAATATGCATATATACGCATACATAATAGAGATATTTGTCCACCACGGCCTACCATAATATGAAAGATATTCATATGAGCAGCCATAAACGTTTCCATCAACCCATGAGGCGATGCAGAATATGTCGTAGCTGATGATCTGGCAAACATTTACTAAAAAGGCCCATGGTCTATTCGATACCACGAAGTTCTTAGTTAAAACATTATGGGATCGATTGTATACATTTTCAGAATGTAAACTATTGATTTTATCAAGCAGTTACCCAACTAAACAGATATTCAAATGTAAGTGTATTTGAGCTTTTTCTAGACCTCGTCTTGTAGTAATCAAGGAAATATACGGACTTTGCAAAAATCAATTTTTTCCGTTATATTTTTTTTTTGTTTAATGATCCAATTAGATGGAAACGAGGGCTTTTACTTTGTGGAATTAGTGAATATTAGAGTATACATTTGATGATAAAAGGTAGAAAATCTCAAATCGGAATTATATGTACACTAAGCATTAAATGTGAACTGATTTTACTATTGGATAAGTAATTTTAGCTGTTTCCGATGCATTTGCGGGAAATAAATCGATTCATTTGCAGGATTTGTAGCATGCAAGTACACAGGATGATCTTTGTGGAACGACAATTGTTTAAAGCTGATAAGGTTCTGCCTAGAATATCCAAGTCAGAAGTAATGTAAAATATGATTTTATTTGTTAATACGGTTTTTTTTCCTACAGGATGGCCCGGCTGAACCTTCAGTGGACGCACACGACCCGGAAAAGAAACCCCGGATTTTTTTGTTTTGTCCGGTTTACCTAGGGTGACCCCTAGTGTTATTAGTTTTTAGTTTTCTCTTTTTTTTGTGCATATGTTTAGTTTTGATCCTCTGCTTGGAGACTTCTCATTTGATACCGTTGACAGCATTCATAAAAAACGGTTCTTCTGTCTGACATACATACATACTTTTGCAATGCGCAGTAGCTTGTGCATAATTGGGACATTATCGCAGTAAATTTTATCTTTCCAATTTCTTTTAAAATTAGCTTTTGCAATCTATTTTATGCGGTATTATTTGTTACGGCGGTAGGTGTAGTCCCTGTCCATGGAGAACTCATCCATAGTACTTTTGTTGTAAGATCACAAAGGTGATGTTCCGTTTAGATAGGGAATCGTCCTTAATGCTTTTTTGATGCACACAGGTAGTGGGCTAAGTTTTGTCTAAAGAGCGCCAAATTGATAATTTCTGTGTACATACTGAATTATGAGATAAAGAATAATCAAGGCCCACAGATAAACAGAACCAGATTTATAGTGATCTCAGTCGACATTTTCCCTTGTTGCAAAATTATGGCACTTTATCATAAATTTGAGTTGAGGAAATTGTACTTGGTGGTTGATTTTATTATTTCCAGATTTTCTCGGGTAGAAATATATAATTGCAGCCAAATATTTGTTGTCGCTATATCTATGTTCAGTTTCATTCGGTTGAAGTTTGCAATTTTTATCACTCGGAAATGTAAGGTGAAATGTCTTTCCATAAAATTGTCATATGGGGAATCCACGACTTTGAAATTTCCAATAGGGCTTGCCATGGTTCCTGACGAAATTTTGAGGCCACACTTTTAGACACTTGAAATAATGGGAAAGCCTTAATGGAATGCATTTCAACCAGAAGTCTATACTGTGAAGTCATATCGCTCTGCCAGTATGTCGGCACCACTTCCCTTATATGCGTTGCAATTTCAATGGACCTTGCTTCTGTTTAGTCCGGTTTCCAACTCCCGTCATGCTTCACGAATTTCCCGTAATGGGTGTTCGGTTTTGGCCACAAATGCCCGCTTCCAGAGGGAGATTCAATATGGCGGCTCTCCGGGTTGTAGAGATAAACGATGCCAATTTTTGCCGTATTTCTGGTAAATGGACATTTTATGACTTCAGCACACACATTCCTAGTACACCACTCGTCATTTCTATATAGGGCAATGTATTTGTCGACTGATGGGTAATGTTGAAACCAATCAAATAGTACATGTTGTTGCATATAAAATGACTGGCAGGTCAAGCATACACTGGCTGTAGAAGACATTGACCCAAATTGGCAAATAACAGCACATTGGACTGTGCCCTGATTTAGCTGATACTTGTATGTGTAATAGTTGATATCCAAGCACCTGGTTGTTGAAAAAAACAACAATTATATAATTGTTCTGATTCAATTCCCTTGAGCGTTGAGGGAGAGGGGGTGTTAGGCTATTTGTTTTGGCATGAACTTCTTGTACATATATTGTAATGGAGTATCAAGTTGTAGTTATGTTCCAAACCACATGTGTCTGTGCTAATTCTCATTTGAACGTTCATCCTCCAGCAGTATGTTAACATTTCAATACAGTGAATTAAAATTTATTCTTCAATTTATCAAATTACATTCTCTCGTGATACCATTCTCAGGTTTCTCCGTTTAGACAATTTAAAATGAACTAGGGAAACAGGATTTTGCAGAAGTACCAATCAGATTTACCTGCGTTCATAAGTCTGTATTTATAAAATTGATAAATGATATACATATACTTTTTGTGCTATTTTTTGTTTAAGATCTAACATTGTAAACTTTTTAATCTTATTAAGAGCTACATTGTGTTGTGTCACACATGTATGCGACACAACTCTGCAAATATAATGGAGTTCCAAGTCGAGCTGGTATGTATTGCACTATATGTATTAATACTGATGTACTATGGCAGGCCATTAGTATTATACACAATCTAAAAGTCTGTACATCAGATAACTTTTGATGGAATAGAAGTTGCTTATTCTAAATTGTAGTTAAAACAAAGGTGTGTGTATATACATTCCACGTGTACATTATTGAATTGGAAGAAATTTTATAAACTTTTGAAACAACTAATTTAAAAATAGATCTTTAACCGATAGCAAGGAGAAATTTCTAAAACATTGCTGCATAGAGAAGTTAATGATATAATTAACAATCCTGATCTAGATTATAATTTCCTGGCTCGGTATGCTCGTGACACTGAAATCAATATCATTGAAGAGGAATCTAACCAGTGGCCAAGATCCATCATCGTTATTCGGGATTCTGGATTAAGACTGGACTAAATTCATATGGTATTTATTTCATACAATTGCGAAGTCTTGTAACATGGTCAGGTCCCATACTATTTAAGTACAAATATGTAATTGTTATATGAAACGGGAGATATACGATACAACATCATGATCATTTCTGTTGATAAAATTCTTGACATCGAGAAGTATATTCAATTTTAATGAACTGAGTTTTGATATTAAATTGATACAATTGATTCCAGCTTGCAGGTTATGGATTCAGCACTTCTGATATAAGAAAGAACAGGCGGTTACAGAATGGATGAACTGGAAGTACCAAATACAAACTATTGATCGATTCAGCCGCGTCAGAAAGGTGTGGAATGAACCGAAGTGGTGAAAATCAGAGCCGGTGATCGGTTACATAGTATTATGTACACCATCCCCATTCTCCCATTGGATAGCGGGCGATTCCACAGGAAATAAACATTACACATGTTAGGACTTTCTGCAGGTTGATGTGTCAATCTGCCAATTTCTAATGATGCCGAGTTCTGGTTTTAAAACAAACATGCCAGAGTTGATTCATTCAATCAGAATAATTGGATCTAACTTTTACAAAACCTGCAACTCGTAACACCGCCTGGTTGCAGAAAGCCTAAATGAACATACCTAGTTTAATGGTGCTATGGCAAGAGAATGGGATTGTGTGGATAATATCCGATCTATGGAAGTTGGAAATCCTGCAGCATGCTCCACAAATATCATGACATGTGTACCGGCCAGTTTTCACTGGTAGAAGCTCCAGCTTGAAATATTTTAATGAATAAGATTATCCAAGTTTTGGAAAATCGTAGGTTTCTGGTCTGCACTAGTTTAGATGTATACGGCAAATTTTTGTTGCAAAATTTTCATCAATTTGATCGCTTCTGATTTGATTATGTCTAAAATAATTTAGCTAATGAAAGTGTTAATATTGATGTGCTATTCAGTGTAGACTTTCCAAATTGGGACTCTTCAAAAATTAAACATTAAGACATAGAAAAAAATAAGAGCCCTTTCATGCTCTTCCCAGCAAGATTTTGTTTAGAATCTTTGAGCAGGAACAAAGATTTCATTTCCCGAGTAGAGGTAAGAAACGAACATATTTTGATTAAAATTTTAATTCTATTTCTGGTGTATGTACAAAATGCATACAGAATAACACAAAGAATAGGTATGTATATTTCGTGCATTAATTAAATTAATTCTTGAGTAAATATCAATACATACAGGTTTTCAAGTATGTGTCCCTTTTGATTACAATCAGTGATGGGTAATATGACAATATCATGGTGTTGTATTGGTATGATTGGCTTAACTTTGGCTGCTGAAGATGTGCAATTTGGGGACTCCTTCAGTTTAGTGTAGACATGTATACCCTTGAATATCTGCTACCATGATTCAGTCATAATATTGCGTGTAAGACATTGATGTTAACAAAGAATAAACGTAATTATTTGACAGTATTCTTTTTGATTAACAGGATTTAGTTTTTATTTGCTGGAATCTAGTCAAGTGTTCCATATGGGCAGTACACTTATCAGTGATCACCATTCAATACGAATGTGATACATGTACAAGTAAATTGTTATTAATACAGTATGGTGGTGACCTGTAACACCAGTATACAAAATTATATTCAACGCATTGATAATGGGATCGATCAGAATGGAGTGACTGTGCAAACAGGTGTTTTGTAGAGGATTCTATCAATGAAGATGGTATACATTTAAAACATGAAGTGATTTATGTGTAGGGCCTATAGCACAACATCACAAAGGAGTTGGTACAAGGAAGACAGGGTCTCATTTCTGGGTGAGTGAATATGATTTATCTTAGCTTTCGCTTCCCTGGGTAGACATGCTAGCGGGGAACCCTCAATCCCAGGTTAATTACATTAGTGAAGTTAACGTGTAGCAAATGCAAACTTGAGCTTGGCATCCCGACCGTACGCTATTCAGTGTTGTATTCTCCTACCTTGTTACTGCGACGGACTCCATAGCTTAGACCGAGGTCTTACCGTCATCCAGCGCTTGTTGCTACAGTTGCAAAGAAAACAATGTTAACTCTAAGCCTTCAGTGGAACGGAGTAAAATTGTAGAACAGAAGTGAAATGCCGAAGCTAGTTTCTTGTCCTGAAAATAAATTGCTGTCTGAAACTTCAAAAATATCGCTTTCATAGTTGAATCTATGAATAAGTCGTAGTGAAACATAGTCCAAAATATATAAGCTGACTAAACGTCTCATTCAGCTCGGAGGGCAGTGGATATGGCTTAGTATAAACAGATTTTAAGTGCAATTGGACTGCAATTTGCAAACATAATATCCGTGATTTTGCGGGTATTACGGACTTCTGCAATGGGAGAGAAATGTTTGATCGTAGGTGTGAAAGGAAATTTCTCTCCCACAAATTTGCCTAAACCCGACAGGAACAAATGACTTCCTTCGATGTATTCGAGGTTACCTTAACGAATCTGTACTGCAGGGATATTTGGAGTAACTTCATTTTTGCACTATGTTCTATATCTCGGATTTCTCGGATTTCAATGGAGTAATGAGGGATGTTTCTTAACATTTGTTTTGCTATGCAGTATAATTTAACAGAAATGTGTTGTTGGTAATTTTTTTGACACATGAAAGTAAAAGTGAAAAGTTTGTTGATAAGAAGCCATGTTCGGTGTTTTCGTTGCTCTATCCAGAGACCACGAATAAGGACTTTTCACTTGGTGTTGGAAAGTGAACTGTACATGTTGAACATAAGGAATTGGGAACTGCACCACGTGTTTATAATGTTGATGCTCAATAATGACAGTATTAAACACTTTGAAGATTCTAATACTACATATTAGTACTGAGGTACAGGGATTCTCGGAAAATATCGATAGGGTGTTCATCGAGATATATTCGGCGTCATACGGTTTGTGATGATATTGAAAGTTATCCAGTAAAAAGAATTGTTAATAAATATATGAACTTGTCCAATCGTTTTATATTTTGAGTTGAATAAAATTTGACTACATTTTGGAACTGCATGATTTTTTCCATTTTTGTTGTGATGGGATTCAGAAACCCGTGGGCTTTCATTTTATGGCCTCACCAGTGTCGGCGACCGTATGTTAGGTTCGTTTGATGCAGCAAACATAGTAGTTTATATCCGGTCTGAAAAGTCGTCGAGTGTACTTTTAGTGGCTTTTGGTATGCATGGCTGCATACAATATTCCCAGAAAATAACTCCTTGATGCTTTTGTCTATTTAGGCGGCGGAGATATGAAGTTTTGCAATTTAAAGTTTTCCATGATCGCTTGAATAAAGGGCACATTCATGGTATGGAGGATACATTTATGGCATAGAGAAAAAAATTAATACTGGGGGTTGTAATATTATACAAGTACACTATTATAATTCAAAAGTATTGTATGTCCTTTAATATTCCGTTGTCCATCGATTGTCCACGGTTTCTGTATTCTTAAGCTAAAGAGTTAATTCTTATAACATTAGCAGGAAATTAAAACGATAAACCATTGTATGCATGTAAGTAGGTTAATTTCTTGCAAAACAAGTCCTTAGATTTCTGTGACAATTAGTCACGTGAGGAAATGATCCAATCGCTTTGTTTATAACTTGAGACTAAAGTGCAGTGGGCCACAGTGGCGGTCCGAGAAATTGGGAAATCTTGACATATGTATTGCCCAAGAAGAATGAAATGAGAAGCAATTTATTACCTCCATTCCATGAACTCTCGGCATTCAAACTGGTTGCAAATAAAAAATGTGCAATGTAAACTCAGTTGTTTGTAAATGTTGCCCACGTGTAGCACATCTCAACATGTACATATTCTGATCAGGTGGAATAACGCTGGATACACTACAATATGCATGCGTGTCAAGACACAGCTGCTAACGTGTTCATGTAGTACAGATGCGAGACTGTTCAGTTGGCAACGATTTGGTGTAAGACTCACGAAATATAATTGACAAATGATCTGCTGCAAGTTGTATTGTCAGTCTTTTGTCCAGGATATTATCTTTTCAATGGGAGGTCTTACACCAAAGCCTTGCCGTTCAGTTTGTGTCAGAGCGACAAGTCATTGGTCATCCAGTTTCATGTTGCTGTAAATGGAGGATGTCCATTCAGTGAATGTTATTGAACCAGCTGAAATAACGCAAGGGCGTTCAATTCCATACAATGACTTGGGAAATTGCTTTACCTGGTATTCAAGTTACTCTGCAAAGGATTTTGATTTTGGCTGTGGGAATAGCATACCACCTTTCACCAGGGGAAGATGTAATAATTTGTACAGATTGACAAAGTACATTTCTCGGTTTTTCAAACATTGTTTGAATTTGAACACAGAATTTGTTGACACTTGTAATTCTTCGACATGGGTATGGACAATGAATGAGATATGCTCTAGTATTACACACGCAAACAGGCAGATGAAAGTTAAATATACCAAACAGCTGATCTCACACTTATAACGTTTGTAACTTAAATGGCCTTTACTGTTCGATTAATTTACAGCAAGATAATGTAAGAAATGGGTGAAAATTAGGAAACGGAGGAAATTATGAAGGAAGCAATTTTTATAACAATTTATACAGGACTATATCTGCAGGATCACCCCAAGCGGGATATATTAGTGTGCCTGGATTGTAGCATAAGTAGACTTCGGTATTTTCCCAAGTTGCAAGTTTGACATGATTGCATATAATAAATTTTAAAATATATGACTGTATAGTTTTAGGTTCTTCACCCTTAAGAACAAAAAACAGACAACAAGAGCAGCATAAGCTGGTGTACACATTGGTAGTATTGTTCTTGTTGCTACACATGTGCTGGTGAGATGGATGATTTATAAGAACGTTTTAACTGAAGTATGGTAAGTGGACTAGTGTGTCTCTTTGTGCATACTATATACAAATCACAAATGACCTGTAAGGCAAAAGAAAATGTGAAGTAACTTGAATTGTGATAATTCAGAATGGTTTTGATTAGTGAACTACCTCTCTGACTGTAAAGATGACGCTAAATTTGCCGCTTAAGATGCTAACTGTATCCTATAGGAAGGTTTTCGCTATCTGATTCATCATCAGTTACATATTCTGTCGCCAGTTATAATATATTAAATACCACTGAAAGTACGAGTGTTTTACAAGCACAGGTACATGAAAGGCTTGTTCAAAAAAATTTAGTCATATTCGTAGGAAACACAAACAGACCGTTAATCCTGAACTATTTAAATATTGACATTCTCTTCAAATTCATCTGGGTATGAACTTGAAAACTGACGTGGAAATGTACATTTCTCTTGGAATAATAGTTTTATTCAGTGTAACAGAAAACCACCATTAAACACCAGGCTTACAATTAGTGTGCATGTAGAAGTTACCAGTCCACAAAGATGATAAGGATAATGTACAATGTTGTCATTTATATACACCTTATACTATGATTGTCTTTTTGAATTTGGTGGTAATACTGTTATATGGAATATGGAATAGGTCTTTGGATTATGGACGCGGATATTCTCTAATGGACGACGGCTGAATTATGGATGACGGATTAGACGCTTGTAATTTTAACCTGTGTATGCCTGGATTCTGCTGGTGGACAAGTTGTTCCCGAGGCCGGGCCCCTGCACACCCTACACTCAAAATGAATACAACCAAAATAAATAATATTAAGACAGACCCGAGAAACCTTAGTGCAGGTTTCTCGGCCGAGTCTCTAATAGTTCGAAATGCACCAAGACCTTTCTCAATCCAAATGACAGATATATTTCTGACAGCAAAGCAAGTCCAAGACATCAAACCTTGTAATATTGCGCTTGATGATGGGTTTAGCACCGAATTCTACATGTAATAATTTCAAAATTTCTAAGTGTGGACATCGTGGATGTCTCACGTGTCCACTCTTTAATACTTCAGCTTCATTTAGTCCCTCGTTAACTGGTAACTCATATTCTGTTAACTCGTATGTTGATCTCAGTTGTTCTACTACAAACTGTATTTATTTAGTTTCCTGTAAGAAGTGTGGTCAACAGTATGTTGGCAAGACCACCCAAAGACTCCATCTTAGGGTGAACGGTCACAGAAAATCCGCTAGGAAAAAGCAATTGCTTATAGGTAAACATTTTTCTGGACCCGACCATGGCTGGGATAACTTTAGTATTCAGATCATAGACGTCGTCTATCCATCTACTATGGATTCCCCCTTTGGATTTGAGAGAAAAATCCGAGAGCGGGAATTATTCTGGATGCTAGAACTTGGGTCAGTGTTTCCGTTTGGTTTAAATGATAATGTCAGTGGGTACGGCAATGCTACAAACCGCCGTTCAAATATATCCAACATTACCCAACTATTTAAACCCCATCAACGGAGACAACGCAGCCATGGTTGGAGAAAGTTTAATAGTTCGATGATTCACGATCATATCACTTTAAATTACT